>CAOKZL010003555.1:0-86973 GCA_948472985.1 Iguana delicatissima
AGTGTCCTTCGCTCTCGCCGCCCCCCTTTCCTTTCTCCGGACTCCCCCACCTCTCCCTACTTACTTTCTTCCATCGTCTCTGTTCGTCGTCTCTATCCGTTCCACTTCTCAATGTCCCTTGCTCTCGCCGTCACGCCTCCTATTCCTTTCCCCCTTTCCTCCACCTCTCCCTGCTTGCTTTCGTCCGTCATCTCTGTTCGTCGTCTCTGAGACTGGCTGATCTTAAGAATGTATCTGTGTTTTTATTTTTTTTTTGTAACTACTTGTAATTTGCGTCCGGGGAGTGGGGAGCCTTTCAAGTGTGATATTGTCTTGTTTATTTGCATGCCTTGATTAAACACTTTCTGTAAAACCTCTGTTTCTCTCCATTCCCACGCCATTCTTTGGCACACGCTAGCTAGGACTTCTCTCACTCAGAAGCAGGGGAGGGGGAAAGGTCCTTAAACACAGGGATTGAAACCACTAAAGGCTCCTGCTGTACTGTTCAGTTGATTCATAATTCAGCAGGTGGTGACAGCAAGAATTAATAATGCGGGGAAATTGCCAGCCTTTTTCAAAGATGAGAGTCAAGTTTGGGGAGGCTGGCCAGAACCCAGTATGATGCTGGAATCCCCATTCCAGGTACCTTTCAGTCTGGTTTAGGTTTAGTTATGGGACCAAAATAGCTTTGGTCACCTTGGTTGATGACCTATACATGGAAATAGACGAGGGAGTGTGTCTTTTTGGTTCTCTGGACATCTGAGCTTTTTTTAAAATAATTAAGCATGGTATTCTGCTGAGCTGCTTCTCTGGGATGAGGCTTGGAGGACTGCCCTACAATGGCTTTATTCCTTCCTGGAGCAGCATTCTAAGTGGTGGGGGAGATTCCTGCTTGACCTTTTGGCAATCAATCTGTAGAGTCCCTCAGGGTTCTGTTTTGTCTCCTAAGCCAATTAGTATATGCACAAAACCACTGGGAGATGTTACCTGGAGTTTTGGGGTCAGTGTTACCAGTATGTTGATGATAGCCAGCTCTATTACTACTTTCCCCCAAAATTAAAGAGCTGTTCCTGTGCTAACCTGGTACCTGGCAGTTGTAATGGATAAATGAGGGAAACAAATTGAAGCTTAATGCAGACAAGACAAAGGTATTCCTGGTCAGTTAAAAGACAGATAGGGGAAGGGGGATTCAGCCTGTGTTAGATGAGGTTACATTCCCCTAAAAATGCAGGTTCACTGTTTAAGGGTAGTCCTTGATTCAACTTGGAACCTGGAGGCCCAGGTTTCAGCTGTAACCAGGAACTTTTGCATAGTTAAAGCTACAGCCCCAACTGCCCCCTTTTCTGGAAAATCAATCTGGCCATGGTAAACATACCTTGGTTACATCCCATTTGGATTATTATAATGTGCTCTATCTGGGGCTGCTCAAAACTTCAGTTGGCCCAAGAGTTGGCTCATTTCTGGGCATAATTCAAATTGATGGTGATGATTATAAACCCTAGAAACCTGTACCAGACCATTTGTCCTTTTTGAGCCCATTAAATTAAATATCTGGAGACGACAGAATGGCATAGCGAGAGGTTGTCCTTCGCAAAATTTGCAAGAAAGCTGGTGATGAGGGGAATATCCCTGGAAAAACAGAAAAAAGGGATAAAAAAATTCCCCTTTGGGGAAAAGGGGATTGTGAAGGGGCAAAAAGAGAGGGACATTGGAGGCTAGTGTCGGGAAAAATGAAGGTGGTAAGAAGGAAAAGAAGGAGGAAAGGCTGGATGCTGGAGAAGATCAACAGACATGAATGCCTTAGTGACGCCCAGATAGTCACCATTCCCCCATAGCGCTTGTAAGTGAGCATAGCTCCCCTTTCCTTTTTTTTTAATTATTATTAAGTTTGTTTTTTTTAAAAAAATGGGGGGAATCACAAAATTTAACATTAATTTTTAAAGGGAAATTTTCCAAACTCTCACGAAACATTCCCAGGGGGGAGGAAAAAAAACCCCCAGAAAACAGACTTTTGGATTTTAAGAAGGTGGTAAAGGGATTTAAGACTTTTAAGATTTAAAAAAAAAAAAAAAAAAGGGAGAGAGAAAATACCATATAACAATGGAACTTTATTAAGGGAAATAAAAAATTTACTAAGAGGAGTAATTATATCAATAGCAAAAACAACTAAAAAAGAGACCTTGTTTTCATAACAATCATTTTGGGGGTTACAACACCTAGCTTTACAAGTTTTGAAAGACTGAGGTGTTGAGGCTTAAGCGGGAAGATTACTGAAAAGGAAGGGAAATGGTTCAAGAAGCTAGATTAAGAAAGAACTGAGAAAGACTGGGGGCTGAGAGAAGGTAGAGACATTGGATATTAAAACTGAAAGACGGAATAAGTAGAACTAAGAGTGGGTAAACGAAGATGGAAGAAAAAAAATAGTAAAGAGATCACCGTAAAGAGACAGACGAGAGGACGTACTGTGAAAGAAGAAGTGGAGAAGAGTAAAGGAGAAAAAAGACCGGTGGCAAGGGAAAAAGGGGGGTATAAGAAATTTATAGAGTAACTGTGTGTAGTATTTGATATATGTATTGATTTTGTATTGTTGGAATTGTGCTGTTAAAAAATAAGAGATAGTGTGGTATGGTATAGATTGTAGACAGGTTGGTGTAAGTATTTAAAATATTATATTCTTCGGGGGACTTGGAAAAGTGGGTTTAAAGTGAAGATATTTAGAAGGCTGAAACTTTGGAATTTTAGAAAGAGGTAAGTAAGAAAGCATTCTAATACACTTGGAAAAAAGGAGGGCAAACAGCTGTGTGAGTAAGAAGTGCTTCAAGGCTACAGGTAAGATAATACAGTAGACAAAGAGAAACAACAGATAAGGGATTTCAAGGTGAAATATATAAAAGGCTGAAGGTGATAGATATTAAACACAAGTTAAGGTAAAGAAAGAACAGGGTGACCTCTTGCGGTAAAAAGTAGTTACTACAAGGTATTAATAAATAAATAAATAAATAAATAAATAAAATTAATAGGTTAGCCTAACAAAAGGGGGAAATTTAGAGTGTAAAAGTAAGGACTAATTAAAACATACACTCACACACACACTTACATATATATATATACATATATATACACAATATATAGAATTAAAGTACCAATAATATAGAAATAATATAATAAAATTAATTAATAAAATAAAACAAAACAAAATAAAACAATAATAAAATAAAATAATAATAAGAAATAATTAAGATAGGTTAGAGAGGAAAATAGAGGATCAGTAAGTTTCAAAATAAAGCTAAAAATTAATTAACAGCGAATAGAGGTAAAATAAATAAATAAGTAAATAAATAGAAAGTGATCTAGAAGGAAAGAAAAGGGGGGAGAGAAAGAGAGATTTCTTCTTTTTCTTTGTTTTTTCCCTTTTCAAATATATAAAAGAAAAAGGCAGGAAACTACATAGAAATATAAAAAAAAAAAAAGAGGGAAAACAACTGAGATGGCTACAGCAGCGGGAAGAAGAAAACTCACAAAAACACAACTACAGACTATAACTCAAAGAAGACCCTCATTAGAAATGCAGACAAGTAATCAAACCCATATCAACTTTTATTAGCTGAAGTAAAGAAAATGAGAGAAGATGCAAAAGCAGAGATAAAAGAATTATTTCGGAAGTGAAAAAAGGTTAGAGAAGTGAGAAAGGATAGGGAAAAATTTGGGAAAAAAAATTGGGAAATTTAGTTACTAAAGATTTGAAACAAACAATAAAAAAATAGAAGGGGTCCAAGATAAGACTAAAAAGTTGGAAACTAAAACAAAGGACATCAAATTAACAGTAGAAAAAAATGAAATGAAAACAACATTGATGGAATTTAAATACCGAGGGAAGTGCTTGAAGATAAGGGGATGGCAAAAGTAAAGGGGAGGCCCTATATGCTAAACTTACCCCAAACATTAGCCCAATTCATCAATTGGCCGACAGAACAATTAGATATCAAGTGGATAGGATCTTCAGAATCAGTTTTTAATTCCCAAAAAAGAAAACTTCCACGCACATATTGTATATTTTGTAAGAGAAAGGGTGAAGGACTTGATTATTCAACAAAGTTATAATAATTGCTTAATTCTGGATGGAGTGGAGTTGAAATTTTCAAAGATGTGCCTTCACAAATATTGAAAAAAGGGAAAGACTACATTTTTTTAACTAATGCTAAAAAGGAGAGGAATTGTGTATAGATGGGGAAGATTTGAAGGAATAATCTTAACATATAAACAAAGAAGATACACATTATTCGGTTATGAAAGCTAAAGAATTTCTAAGAAGAAATAAGGGGGTTTTTGGAGAAAACAGAAGAGAGGTAAAAAAGAAAGTGATAAGAGTGGAGAAAAGAAAAAAAAAAAGAAAAAGGAATAAAAGGTCAAGTAACAAATAAAAAGGAGGAAGCATCAAATATATCAGAAGATTCAGCTCAGTCAGGAGAGGAAAATAATTTGGAACAAGAAGAAGAAGAGATAGACTTAGAACTAGAAGGGGGAATATTGGAGGAGTCAAGTAATACCTAAAGAAGAAATTTACAAGTAGAAATAAAATGCAGATTAAGATAATCTCTTGGAATGTTAGAGGACTCAATTATTTACCTAAACGGAAATTTTTTTTCCATCTATTAGAGCAGTGGTTCCAACCTGTGGGCCCAGATGTTTGTGGACTTCAGCTCCCAGAAGCCCCAGCCATTGTGCTCAATGCTCAGGGCTTCTGGGAGCTGAAGTCCAAAAACATCTGGGGCCCCCACAGGTTGAGCCAGTATTAGAGAAACAAAAATGTGGAATATTTTTTAAAAGAGACCCATATTAGAGATAATGATTCAAAGCTATTAATAAATCCAAAATTAGGAGATTTATTTAGGACAGTAAATAAGAAAAAAAAAAGAGGGGTAGTAATATATGTAAATAAAAAATATAAAGCAGAAGAAGTTTTGAATGACGCTAATGGAAATATGTAGGAATAGATTTAAAAAATACTAAATAAAAAAATTTTGATATTAGGACTTTATGGGCCACTAGTAAATAAAAGGAGAATTTTATAAAAAAAAATTTCAAAAAATTTCAGGATTGGATTATCATGAAATAATAATGATGGGGGAAAAGGGGTAATAAATCCTCAACAGGATAGAACAGGAGAAGTGAAAAAAAATAAAAAAAAAAAGGTAAATTACCTAAAGCGTTTTTTCAGATGATGGATATACTTTCATTGACAGATGTATGGAGAATGTTAAAAAAAAAACCCCTAATGATTAACTTATTACTCCCAGTACCATAATTCTTGGTCAAGAATCGATATGTTCTTAACATCTAAGACATTGATTTCAAAAGAAGGAAGATGGAAATAAGCCCAAAGGGGCCGGATATAATCCAATAATATTAACACTGGAAGATAGAAGACAAGAATTTACATGGAGATTAAAAGATAATTTATTAAAAAATGAAAAAAAAGTACAAAGAGCAAAATCTGATTTAGAAAATTATTTTAAGGATAATTTAGATAAAGGTACATCAATAAAAACAGTTTGGGAGGCCGGGAAAGCATTTATAGAGGGTTTTTTATTCAACAAGATGCTTTTTGGAAAAAGGACAAAAAGAAAATAAAATTATAAATGAAATTCAAAAACTAGAAGAAGAACTTAAAGGGAAAAAACCCAAAAAAAGAATATATTAAGAAATGAATATATTAAGAAATGCCAATAAACCAAATAAGTGGTTGGCTATAAGCTGAAAAACGAGAGAGAGAAAAAGGATTATTCAAGAAATAAAAGTAGAGGGAGAGGTACAAAATGATCAAAAAAAAATTAAAGGAGCATTCATAAATTATTATAAAGAATTTTATTCTGAAGAGGAGATGACACAAAAAGGTTAGATAAAATGAAACAATATCTAAGAGACAGTGATATTCCAGAGTTTACAGAGGCACAAAGAACTGAGTGAATAAGCCAGTAACCAAAGAAGAGATTATGGAAGCCATAAAAAGATTAAAATTACACAAAGCCCCAGGCCCAGATGGTTTTATGGCTTTATATTATAAAACATTTATGGAACAAATATCAGACCCATTATATAAATTAATTCAAGAATTGGAAAAAAAAGATATACCCCCAAAATTGGAGAGAAGCGAAATTACCCTGCTATCTAAAGAAAGGGGGAGATTGTCTGGAAATGAAAAACTATAGACCAATATCTTTATTAAATGTAGATTATAAAATCTTTGTCTCAATATTGTGGAAAGATTAAAAATAATTCTTCAAGAATGGATACATGAGGATCAGAACGGATTTATTCCTAAGAGGCAACTTAAAAATAATACTAGAATTATAATAAAAATATTAGAGTACTTCCATAAACATAATAGAAAAAATTAGCGTTAATTTTGTTAGATGCGGAAAAAGGGATTTGACAATGTTAATTGGATTTTTATGAAAGAAATATTAGTAAAGATAAACATAGGAAATAATTTCATAAACTGGATTGATCTAATATATAAGAATCAAAAAACACATATAATAATAAACGGGGAGAGAACGGAAGCTATATTATAAGAAAAAGGGAAAAAGGCAAGGGTGCCTATTGTCGCCCTTGTTATTTATAATGGTTTTAGAGATTTTAAAGAAAAATTGAGAAGAGAAACGAATTGAGGGGTTTAAAAATTTGGAATCAAACATACAAAATTAGAGCTTTTGCTGATGATTTGGCTATAACATTGGAGGAGCCCTTACAAAAATTAGTACCCAAATGATGTTTTATATCAATATGGAGAAATATTGGATTTAAAATCAATAATGATAAGACATACATAATAACTAAAAATATGTCAAAGACAGAAGAACAAGAATTAGAGAAGAAAACTAATTTTAGTATAATAAAAATGCAAGATATCTTGGAATAGTTATTTCGAACAATAAAGAGAACTTTTTGATAACAATTATGGAAAAAAGTGGAAAGAGATAAAGATAGAATTAAAAAATGGGATAAGTTAGAGTTATCATTATTAGGAGAATTGCGGCAGTAAAAATGAATATATTACCCAAAATGAACTTCTTATTTCAAAATCTACCGATTTTATCAAATACAAACCTTTTAAGAGTTGGAATAAAGATTTGATGAATTTTTATGGAAAAAGAAAAAACAAGAATTAAACAAAAACTATTAATGGATACAAAAGAAAGAGCAGGGTGGGGACTGCCAAATTTAAAATTATATTATGAAGCAAATTGTTTAGAGTGGATATCGGAATGGGTAAAATTAAGAAATCAGAGATTGCTACAATTAGAGGGAGAGGATATTTCTTTTGGGGGGCATGTCTATTTATGGTATGGGAAGGATAGAAAAATAAAAATTTCACTAATCATCTTAAAGAAAATTGTAAGGGGTGGTTAAAAAAAAAGGAAAATCATTTAAAAAACCCCCAAAGGATCTCGTATGAAGCTTTTTAAAAAGAGAGAAAAAAAAAAAAGGGCACCCATAAAGGGCCTTCAAAAAAAGGGGGGAATTTTCAATTTTAAAAAAAGAGAGGAATTAAAAAGGATGGTTTAAATACCCACTGGTTACTTATAAGACAGTTAAAAAAAAGGTTCAAGATTGACAGGAAACAAGATGGAGTTGAAATGAAGGAAAATAAAAAAATGAAATAATGAATAAAGAGGTGGAGCATAAAGTGGGGAAAAATTTATAAGATATTGTTAGAATTAGCTATGGAACAAGAGACAGTAAAAGAATGTATGATAAAATGGGCTAGGAATATAGGGCATACTATTTCACTGGAAAATCGGTCTAGGTCATGGACAAAAACATGGAAAATTCTACAAGCAAAAGTTAAAAGAACCTTTACAAAATAATCTACAGGTGGCATTTAACACCGGGGGTTAGCAAGGATGTATAGGGGAGAGAAAGGGGAAATGTTGGAAATGTGAGGCAAAGGCACGTTCTACCATTTATGGTGGATCAAAAGAGCTAGAGTACTGGGAAGAGATACACGAGATAATTAAAGGATATATTTTAAAAATTTATTTCCCTCTGAACCCAGAATTGTATTTTTAAACATTCGGATTTAACACCTAAATTAGATGCAGCACACCAGAGGATATTACTTTATATGATTACAGCCAAAAACACGCACAACAGTGGAAACAAAAGGAACCCCCCAAAAATAGAGGATTGGATAATGAGGTTATACGAAATGGTGGAATATGATAGGATTCGAATTTGGACGACTGAAATATCCACGACTCAGTGTGAAGATAGATGGAAGGTATTACCTTTATGGGGGATGGGGGGGAAAAACGGCTGGGGGGTGGAAAAATAAGAGTAAGACAAATACGAATTATGGAATATGTAATATTGGAACGATTAGAGTTGATATTAAATAAAAATGTGTTGTAAATATGGATGATTAGGTTAAGTAGGAATTATAGAAAAGATAGAGTATTGAAGTGGCAAAAGAGAGGATATGGGGGGGGGGACTTAAACAGATATAGGAGAACTTAGGGAAAATAATGGTTTCACATATTTATTTATTCATTTATTTAAAACAGATATAAAATAACTATATATGTATAAGTATATATTTATTGAAATTTAGAGAAAGAATTGTATATATATATGTGAGACTACTTCCTGAAGAATGGGGAGGGGGGGGAAGGGGGTAAGGGTAAGGGGGGAAAGGAGAAGTTATTTAAAAAAATAGGGGTAATTAGAAATGTGAAATGTGAAATTAAGAAATAATGGCAAATGTATGACATTAAATATGTATATTTAGATATAATTAAATTATAATATATATAATTAAATTAATTTCTTATAAATTAAGTATGAAGAATGATTAGGCTAATACAAAAGATATGTCAATGTTTGCCATTTTCGGGAGGAATATTGTAAAAGGTTACCTAGGTGAGAGAAATTACTGTAAAAGGATTATGATAAAAGGGGTTACCTTTTATCATAATATGATGGCATATCATTATATGATACACATGATATATGATATATGATATCATTATATGATTGTATAATTAAGCTCTCCTTTCTCTTTTAATAATGGAAAAAAAATTAAAATCAAAATAAGAACTGTAAGATCATCTAAGGGCCCTTTCCTCTGTCTTGCCATGTTCTCAGGTTCATTTGGTGGGAACCAAGGGGAGACTCCATTTGGTGGCTACTCCCAGACTTTAGAACTCTCTCCCTAGTGAGGCCTGTCCTTGTTTCCCCCTGACAGCAAGTTAAAATATTTTTTATGCAGTCTGGCTTTTGGAAACTGATTGGGATGGGCTTTTAATGCTGTGTGGGCGTTTTCCGGTTTGTATGTTGTTTTTAATGAATTTTAATGTTTTTAATATTCTAACTTTATCAAATTCTTTATTCACTAAATAACATATTATACCTTTTTAATGACTTTGTATATTTTTAATTTGCATTGTTTTTAAAAATGTTGTTAATCATCAAGGTCATTTTTGCATACATGTTATAGTGTATTATTCCACTTTAAAATCCCAGGAATCTGGGGGTTTGAGTTTAGGGAAGGGGATTTAGATTTTAGCCAGAACTCTTTGGCCCCAGTAAACTACAAGCCCCCGAATTCCACAGGGTGTTGAAAAGGAATAATAGCACTATAACATGTGTGCAAAAATGGGCCCTTTTGTCTCGTTATTGGGAAAAAAGGGGGGACACAAATGAAAAAAAACAACAGCGATAACATGAAGGAAAGAGATGTGAGGCTTCACTACATCATCAAGAAAATTCCCTTCCTCCTCTTTGGCTACAGGGGACCCTTTTCAGCCCTGCCAACATTCTTCTCCAGTCCAGAGTAATCTCCCCTCCAGACATTAGCAAGCCCATTAGCCAGAGCAAACCAATGGAGATCCATCCAAGTTGGCAGCTGGGCATGAGCATAGTTGCTTTGGGCAAACGTTTCTCGCCATCGTTTCAGAGCTGGGTGGCAGCAGCTCATTCCTAAACTCCTCAGGATTATTGGTACACTACGTGTCTCAAGTCTCCTCTCTGTCAGGAATTTCTCCCTGCCGGGCTGCAGCCAGCAAGGGAGGAGAGAGATCAGGAATACTTGGGGAGTCTGAATATACCAAACACCAGGAAAACACAAGCCAAGCCAGGTCATGGTCTAGTCCAAAGGTTCAGGAGGCAGAGATCCGTTTGGAGGGTTTCAGGGAGCAGGTTGTGAGGACTTCCTAATAATTTGCTGCAAGCAAGGAGCAGCCACGCCGGCAGACTTAAATAGCCCCTGTGAGCAGGTGCTGCTCGTTATTGTTTCCTTTGCCTAGTCCAAGCAGCCTCCCTCCACAACCCATTTCAGCCTTTTGCATGATTGAGGGCTGATGGGCACAAATGGTTGCAACTCCTCAGCATCACTGCTGGTTCTCTCTCTGTCATGAGCTGGCTGGGGCAACTCAGTCTCTGTTTGACCTTCCAGTGCAGGGGATGTTTGCAGGTTGACTTGTTCAGTCACTGGCTCGGCCCCCTGCACAATCAGTCACTCCTCAATCACAGCATCATCATCTATCACACTCTCAGTCACTCTTCTTTTGGCCCTTCGCTGCTTGTTGTTTGGACCTCTGATTCCTTCATTTCAGCATCCCTAGCTTTGGGAGCCAGTGTTCCAGTGGATTCTATCCCTTCCCTGAATCTGACTCTTTTGTCTTCAATCTCATCTTTGCCCCACACTCTTCTTCTACCTCTGTCCTTCCTAGTCCTTTGTTCCTCTCAATTTTTCTCCCTTTTTGTCCTTTTCCATCCCCTTCTGCTTCTGGAGCCATCCATCTTTCATCATAATGGGTTGTCTGTCTAATTTCCCTTTTAAACTTCCTAATATTGCTCCACTTCTAAACCCTCTCCTCACTACTCAGTGGATTCCCCATCCATGTTGCAGCTGGTGTAGGAAGTGTGTGGCTCATCTCATTGTTCATATCTCCTAAACAATTCAGCCCTAGTTGTATGTACAGTAGGACCCCAGTATCCATGGAGGATTGGTTGCGTGGGCCCCTGCAGATACTGAAATCCGTAGATAGTATTGAACTCCCAGTCCTGCCACCTGCCCCAGGCCTGATCATGGTGGTGGCCAGCGAGAAAACAGCCGGGAGTGTGGGATCCCACAATCCCTGCTGTTTTTTCACCAGCCACCACTGTGATCAGCCCGGGGCCAGAAGCAAGAGGTGAGAAAACAGTGAGGACCATGATCCTGCGATCCCCACTGTTTTCTTGCCGGCCGCCACTGCAATCAGGCCAGGTTGAGGGGCAGGAGGTGGCAGTGAGTGCGATCTCACACTTTTTGCTTCTCTCCCACCCACTCCCTCCGCTATCGGGGCAGCGGTGGGGAGCCAACCACAGTTAAGTGAATCAGTGGATAATGAATGCGTAGATATGGGGGTCCCTACTGTACTTGTATGTAGGGCTTCAGTATGTTAGAGCACTCTGTCCATAAACTCAGATATTCTACTTTCTACTACTTGATAAAAGGACAAAATTATGGCTCTTTCAATTCTACAGATAGGCCATTTCCACACTACACAGTTAAAAGTGCTGTTATTTGACTTCCACTGTAGTTTATTGAGACCAAAGAGCTCTTCAGTTGAGAATTCTAAAGGCCCTTCACTGAACTGCAAACCCCAGGATTCCATAGGGTGTTGAAAGTGGAATAATAGCACTATAACAGTGTAGTGTGGAAGTAGCCATAGAAACAGACCAGAATAACAGTTCTTTCCCAGTACGAATGGAACTCTGATGGAAAGCATGAGCACAGTGAGCAAATGTAGGTGGTTTGGGATAGGCTCTGAAGCACTCACAGTGACAAAAACTCCCTGCTGCCCACCCACCCACCCCACACACACACACATTGTCAGCTACCTAAAGTAGCCTCCTGAGTCTTATTTGTCTCAGATTGGTCTAAAGAAGCATGCATTCTCTTGATGTAGCTCCTTGCATTTTGGTGGGTTTTCCTGGGTGTTTTGACTTCTGTGTCCACTTATTCCATTCTTTTTTGTGGGGAAGGGGGTTGTACCAATTTCTTGGATCTGTAGTAGAGATCTTGAAAAGGATTTTAGAAAAACTAGGTCCAGGTTTGTTGAAGTGGTCCTATGGTTTGAATGACAGTTTTTTTCCTCTGACTTTCTTTTCTTTTCTTTTCTTTTCTTTTCAATCTTAAGAGTTATAGTGCTGTAGTGCAAAAGTGCAATTTCACTGATTCACTAGTGCACTACAACTTGTTTTTAAAAAAGTTAAGAAGGGAAAGTAAAAGAAAATGTTGCTGTTGTTGTTGTAGACTTAAAAAGAACCCTACTTGAAAGTGATAACACAATGTTGCCACCAGAGCTAAGATTTGCTTTAAAAATAGCCAGGGACAAAAGAAACATTGTTTGGAAAAGTGCAGACACAAACAGTGCTACCTCTTGACATGTCTGCCCTGCTCTGCCTAGAGTCTTAGAGTCAGTGCCATCACAGTAACTTCATGTTCCAGGCTTGAACCTTTGGATTCAACACAGATTCAAAGGTTAGGTTTCTGAGCACCCTGGCTGAAACTGATGCTGGTTCACACCATTAAAGCCAATACACATTAATATATTCCCCTTCTCATACTTACCACTGGCCCATTCTGAACTGCCATAGGAGAGTGTGATAATGGGGCTTCCCATTACCTAGACTTGGCTGAGGGGGGCCATTGCCATGCCTTCTACAGACAAGCAGGAATGCCAACAATGCCAAGATATCTCTCGACAACCTGTACAGAAGCACAACACCTCTGCCCCAAAGTCATCACTAAATAACACTAACCAGAAGCCTCAGCTGAAAAGCTCTACCGCAAAGTCACAGCCCCATCCTGGCCAGCAGTCTGTGGCAGGCACTCAGGGCCAGCCAGGGAAAAAGGCTAGCCCAAAATGCTTTATCTGTGGGGAGCTAGAACATATTAAAGCCAACTGTAAGCAGAAGCCTAAGTTGGCCCAGTTGGTGGTTGCGTCGGCCTCCAGAGACATAGCCACTGGCTCCCCCATCACTCCTGAACCTGACATGATCCCTAATCACAGAAGACACACACTGTGGGTAGGGGGCCAGGAAGTTGTTGCTTATAGAGATACTGGAGCCCAACTTTCCACTATTCATCATTCATATCTGGATCCTGTTCTTGTTGATGACCACATCAAAATCACCATCAGGGCCTTCAGAGCTCCTCCAGCTTAATTACCAACAGCACGTGTTCCTGTTCAGTACAAGGGCTGGAAGGGTGTTTGGACTTTTGCTGCTTATGATGACTTCGAATGTCCTGCCCTGTTGGGTGATGATCTTGTCTTCCATGCCAGTCAAGCCTGAAAGATTCCAGATGGCATGCCATGACAACCTGCAGCCTGAGCAGAGGTCAGTCTTCATTGCAACCAGAGGACCAGCCTAAACTTGGACTGCAGTCACGGTCTCCTGCTACACCAGAAGGAGTCCTGCCTGAAGAGGTGGCAGAACCTGGGGCAGGCTCTCACCACAGCATCGTGGGCTCAGAGATCAAGACCATTCTTGCTGATACCTTGGATGTCGGAGCAGCTGCTGGCGGAAGTCCAGGAAGGGCTCCTCCATGCTAGGAGGCTTGTCAACCTGGTCTCAAGCTGGTCCCTGTCCAGCAGTCAGCGATTCCGGTCACACCTGACTCAGCACTGCCCAGGGTGGCAGGAGAGTCTCAGGTGGGCATCGAGCAGAGTCAGGTGCTGGACAACTTGCCTGAAATGCAAAAGGCTGGTGCAGAGGAGGAGAATCTAACAACGCTGACTTCAAAGTCAGGAAGGGAATCAACAGCAGATGAAACTCCAGAGGACACTCCAGCCAAGGGAACAGAACCTGGAGAAGCTGCAATGCAATGAGAATCAGGCGATTCTGCCACTCCAGGTGGAGCAGCTGGTTCCTGTTCAGCAACAGCAGTTCCAGAAGGACCAGGAAACAGACCAGAGCCTTCAAGCTACCAGGACCAGGGTAAAGGAAGAAGCAAAGTCTCCTCCAATGACAAAGGGGCCGAGATTTAAGGGCCTATTATATTGTGAGCCTGGCCCAAGGGGTAGCAAGGGGTATGTGCATGCTTAGAGACAGCTGCTGGTGCTTTCTAAGTATAGAGCCAAACTCTTGAGTCTGGCTCATGATCATCTTAGTGGACACGCTGGGGTGAACCAAACCAAGGACAGATTGGGGAAGTCCTTCTACTGGGAGGGGATGGGCAAGGATGTTACTGATTATGTCTGATCCTGTGAGGTTTGCCAGAGAATAGGGAAATCCCAGGATCAGGCCAAGGCCCCTCTCCAACCACTTCCTGTCATTGATGTCCCATTCCAGAGAGTGGCTATAGACATCATGGGACCTTTCCCTAGGAAGACTGCTAGGAGAAAGCAGTATGTGCTCACCTTTGTGGACTTTTGCACTGGTTGGCCAGAAGCCATTCCACTGGGTGGGATCTCAGCTAAAGCAGTAGCCCAAGCTTTGACAGACATATTTGCAAGATTAGGTTGGCCTGCAGAGATTTTAACGGATGCAGCTTCCAATTTCAACTCCAAGGTCATGCAGCACCTGTTAGAGGCACATGGTGTGCGCCATCTTACTTCAGTACCTTACCATCAGCAAACTAATGGGTTAATGGAGCGTTTTAATGCAACCCTGGGGGCCATGATCCATAAGTTTGTGAATGAACATTCCAATAACTGGGACTTGGCTCTACAGCAGTTCTTGTTTGCTTATAAATCTGTTCCACACCCAAGCCCGGGTTACTCACCCTTTGAGCTGGTCTATGGCCATGATGTGAAAGGGCCGTTACAGCTGGTGCAAAGTCAGTAGGAGGGAACTATCCCTTCTTCAGAGACTAATATGGTTGATTTTGTGACTAACTTGCAGAATACTCTCAGAGAAGCATGGGCAGATGCTCATAAGAATCTGCAACAGGCACAAGAGAACCAGAAGACCTGGTATGACCAGTGGGACAGAGAACGTTGCTTTGAGAAAGGAGACCAAGTGATGGTCCTGAAGGTTATCCAGTCTAACAAGACGGAAACTTCCTGGGAAGGGCCTGCCACAGTGCAACAACGCATTGGGACAGTGACCTATCTCATACAGTTTCCAGACTCTAAGGTCAAGCCAAAAGTGTATCATGTGAATTCACTGAAACCCTTCTACGAGAGGCCCAGTCATCTTCTCACACTTTCAGTCCAGGAAGATGAGGAGGAAGAATGGCCTGAAGGTGCTTTCTATGATCGGGAAGGTGGTAGCTTGGAAGATGTTAAACCCTCCCCAAGACTCAATGCTAACCAATGCAAGCAGTTCTCTCAATTGACAGCCAAGTTCACCACCCTGTTTTCACCTATCCCAGGTTGCACCACAGATCCTCAACATGTGGCAGCCGCAGATGACAGCAGGCCATCAGCAGAACAGCCACGACGAGTGTCACCAAAGGGGAAAGAGGCGATAGAGAGGGAGGTGAAAGAGATGTTGGGCATGGGGATCATTCACCCATCACACAGTCCATGGGCATCCCCAGTTGTCCTTGTGCTTAAGAAAGGGGGAATGGACATACACTTTTGTGTAGATTATAGAAAACTTAACTCAGTGACGCACCCTGAACATTATCCAATGCCCAGATTGGATGAACTGTTGGAGAAATTGAGGCATGCTAAGTACCTATCCGACCTCGATTTGACTCAAGGCTATTGGTAAATCGCCCTAGCAGAGGAGTCCAAGCATCGAACAGCATTCATCACTCACATGGGCCTGTTCAAGTTCAGTGTACTTCCCTTCGGACTACGCAATGCATCTGCAACTTTCCAGAGGCTGGTGGACTGTTTGCTAAAAGGGTGCGGGGATTTTGCTGTTGCCTATTTAGATGACATTGCAATCTTCTCAGACTCCTGGTAAGACCACCTGAAGATTGTCTTCCAACACATCAGTGATGCTGGACTGACAGTCAAAGCAAAAAAATGCCAGTTTGCACTGGACAGAGTGACCTACTTTGGCCATGAAGTGGGACAGGGGACTATCACTCCATTGCAAGTCAAAGTGGAAGCAATTAACAGCTGGCCCATTCCCCGTTCCAGGAAGCAGATGCAGTCCTTCCTCAGCCTAGCTGGGTACTACCGGAGATTTGTGCCCAACTATAGCCATGTGGCGGCACCTCTAACAGATCTGACAGGTTCCAAGAAGCCTAAGGTAGTGAAATGGACAGCAGAGTGCCAAGAAGTCTTTGCAGCCTTGAAACAGGCCTTGATGGCAGATCCTGTGCTCACGGCACCAGACTTTGACAAGCTGTTCATAGTGGCTGCAGATGCTTCTGACAGAGGCATTGGGGCAGTCTTACTGCAAGAGGATCCAGATGGCACCTTACATCCCATTCTGTTCCTCAGCAAGAAGCTTTCTGCGAGGGAGTCCAACTGGTCCATACCAGAGAAGGAATGCTACACCATGGTGTATGTGCTAGAGAAGCTGAGACCATTTGTATGAAGATGCTGCTTCACTCTCCAGACTGATCATGCTGCCCTCCGAAGGCTCCATACAGTCCAGGGAGCTAACAAGAAGCTACTCCGATGGAGCCTGTCCCTACAAGATTTTGACTTTGACATTTAGCATGTGGCTGGAAGTTCCAATGTTGTTGCAGATTCCTTGTCACGCAGAGAACTGGAAGGAGGTTAAGCGAGATAAGCTTTACATGTCTGTTATTGACAACATGACTAACCTGTACTGTTGTGTGTTTGCATGTATTCTCTGACTCTTTCTTTCTTAGGCCACAGGATGAAATCCCAGCCAGTCTGGTTCCAGCATTCAGATGTTTCCAGACCGTCTGAGATTTGGGGGGGGGGAGTGTGTGATAATGGGGCTTCCCATTATCTAGACTCGGCTGAAGGGGGATACTTCCCTCTTCAGGTAAACCAAGAGTTAATGGGGTGTTGGGGTTAGGTTACACTTTTATAATGGGTCAGTCTCACAAGTCACTGGGAGACAATTGCCCAATCAAGGGGGAAAAGGTGAGCATCTTTGAGATGCTTTGATGGAGAAGTTATAAAAATCCTTGAGAGACCATGTGGCAGAGAGACAACAAAGAAACCTCCTGGAGATGAAATCTGTGCCAGTAGTAGGCTGCAGGCCCTAGGCCTTGCCTCCTGGCCCCACTCTACTCCTAGACCATCTAAGCCTGTGAACCCAAATGTGAGTAGCTGGAATATTAGGTAGTTAGTCGCATTAAGGCTTTTTATTATTTTGGAGGTTGGCTGATCTTAAGAATGTATCTGTTTTTATAACTACTTGTAACTTAAGCATGCCTGAGAGGGGGGAGCCTCTCATGTGTATTATTGTCTTGTTTACTTGCATGCCTTAAAATAAATGCTTTTCTGTATTCCTCTCCATTCCCATGCCATTCTTCGGCACACGCTTAGATAGGACTTCTCTCACTCAGAAGGGGGAGGTGAGGGAAGGGAAAGCATAGAGATTGTCAATCCACTGAGCAGGGTCCCACTGTACTGTTCAGTTAATTCAGAATTCAATGGGTGGTGGCAGCACCAGCATTAATGAACGCTGGGGAATTTCCTGCTCCTTTTCAAGGGTAGAAGTCAGTCTTGCGGGGCTGGAAGTAAACTTAGTATGACAGAGGGAACCCTCTCAATTGGACAAAATGGGCAGCTCATGCTGAATCCATTCTATCAGGAGAAAATGCCTTGGCTTCATAGTTCAATGTTGTGATGCACAAGCTGCACATGTGTCATTTTTGGATGCTAAGATAACTTCAGAACTGTCTAAATACATTAAAATTAAGTGTTCTCTCGGCTGTATTGCACAACTCTGGCCCTAAGATTACGGATTTCCCATCATATTGTAAAAATCAATCTCTCACATTTTTTTAAGTCTCCTGCCATCTTCTATTTTCTCCTATAAATTGAAAGCTAAAATGAATGGCATATTTTTAGGGTAGTTGTCAGTATTCATTTTACAAAATGTGGAAAGCAAGAAATGGATTGCATCATAATGGTCCCAAACAGGGTATCAAGAATGTTTGTGAAAGAATGCTTGATTTGATAAAGGAAACCTGAGCAGCCAATTCAAAGGTTTAGCTATTATTTATCTGGTAATGAGGACTAGGAGCCTGGGATCCAACAACTCTAAGTTTTCAGATCCTGACATATTACCTGTAATACAGGGCGGTGTGACATACTTGAATCTGTAGCATTCCTTCTTCTCTTATATATATAATTTAACATAACACTTTGCAAAAACTGAATGCACTCAGTAATCATAATCATTATTAGCAAAGTTAATGTCTTTGATTAGAATAAGAAAAGGACCCAATTCAACAATTCTTATAAAAGTCTGCCTTGTTAATTTGTCAAATTCTAACTTCCAATTCAAAGTTGCTGTCTTAACTATATGATCTTGGAAAATCAGTCCTGAGAAACCATGTCGACTGTTTTACCATTGTATATGTATTAATGTGGAAAATACATGTGATGAATCTGAGGGGAACATAGTTTCAGAGCTTCCTCAGCAACCAAGAGTATTTAAAAATGACTGGCTGAAGCAAATAGAACCCTGGATAGCCAAAGGGAGGGGCTAGATGGGGAAAAGGAAGGACAGAAATTTAACTGAAAACAGAGAGAGTGGAGGTAGAGAACAGAGTTGGTGTAGATAATAGAGAGAGTGGATGGAGACAGCTGAGTGTTGGATTTGAGAGAGAAGTGTTGTGCTGGTTTATGAATCCTTAATTATAAAATATGTTTTACTTGACAGTGTGTTTAATAAAGATTTGTTTATTTATTTATTTTTTAATAAAAGCTGCTTCAAGAGAATGGCTCTTTAAGCTGCACTGGGGTACACACATTACCATTAGTACCATTTGTACCATCAGTACCACATTCATTGAAGAGATAAATCACTGCTTGTCCTTATATCTAAAATGAGGCAGATTTAGGGAAAGCAGTAGAGGGAGATAACCCTGGGAGAAGTAGCCAGTGGTGGGGACAAGAGTGAGAAGTGTGCCGCATTCTCAGGAAGGGAGAATAGAAGCAGACTTGTTTGACATAGCCCTGGCCTTGCCCAAAAGATCTCCCCGGTCCTGGTCTTGACATAAAGTGGTGTCTTTACAGTACATTAATGGAAAAATTCAGAAAATTTCCAAATGCTTACCACATTAGCCCAAGCAGGGCACAGTGGGGAAGAGGCAATCTTAAGGAAATTAGAGGACTTTGTTTTCAAAATATAATATCCCCAATTCTCCTCTGGGAATTTGACCTTCAATGCTTTAGGAAGTTTCTGCTTTGGAAGTCATTGGAAGCTTTTTTGCTGCTTATCCTTCAGACTTTAAGCTTTAAAATTCTTAACTTTGGGAGCATAAAAGACAAGTTTAAAGACCCAAAACAAACACTCCCAGCCTCTCCACTCTGGTACATTAATAGGTTGTTTAGAGACAACAGTTATATTCACTCCAAAATGTTGAACACTGAAACTATGAAGACTAGTACTGTTGGGAGAAGAAGACCGGGGGGTCTTTCCACACTACACTGTTATAGTGCTATTATTCCACTTTCAACATTCTGTGGAATTCTGGGGTTTGTAGTTTACTGAAGCCAAAGAGCTCTCTGGCTGAGAATTCTAAAGGCCCCTCCCTAAACTGTCTTCTGTCACATAAGGACAGAATCTGAATGCATATAGGGAGATGAAAGAAGATTGTATTGACTATGACATGTGAGCATCATACACACACACACAAAGACAGAGAAATATCTCAGGGTCCATTCATATTTGAACTACCATGGTTCCATCCTATGGATTCCTGAAGTATGTAGTTTGATGGGCCACTAGAGCTGAGGAGCTGAGTCTAGCTCTGAATCCTAAATGCCCCTCCCTAAACTGCCAATCCCAAGATTCCATAGAATGAAACTATGGCAAGTAAAGATAACACTATAACTGTGTAATGTGAGTGAGCTGTAGTCAAAATATTGTTTTTACCTATCTGCTAATTGTAATCAACAGATACATCAATTGATTGACTCAAAAACATATGATCAACAAAATCAAATTTGTTTAAGCAGGTCAAACGCCTTGTTGGCTTCTTTCTTGTTGCAAAGCAGGCTGTAATTTCAACCCAGGGCAAAAGAAAACACAGAGAAGAATCTTCCAAAAGGATAAATAACAATATTTCTAACAGAAAAATGAGTTTGTTTTTATTTGTTTTTTGCTGTTCATGCTAAACTAATAATCTCATTAACAAACCAAGCTGGAAGTAATTCAGTATCTAGGGTATTGAGTCTTAAATCTTAGAAATCCAGAGTAGGTCAACTATTTTTCCAAACTGTATTCTCTTCTCTTCATTATTGCAGTAGATATATGAGTTTGATTGGACTTGTGTGAATTATTTTTCCTTGTCCATAACAGCATCAGCAGGAGTGCAGTAGTGAGCTTTTAAGCAGCATCCATGTATTAAGAATCTACATATGTTAGATTGTCCAGTCTTCACTGTTATCTATATTAATGAGTTTGCTTCTCACCAGTTTTTTGATCTGTACTAGACACCCTACCACCTTCTAGCTTTAAATGGCAGTGCTGTTATTATAGTCCTCTAAAACTTCTGTTATACATTGATGGGATTTCTCCAATGGCCTTTTCCACATTTGATAGATTTTTCTTTCAGTATAAAATTTGGGAGCCGTCTTGTACAAAACAAGACTTCACATGGAGCACTATGCTCAGAACTGGTTGAAAGACCAGAGTCAGCTTTTTAATCATTTTTTTCCCCTCAATGCAGATGTACTTTAATACAATGAAGAAAGATATGCATAAAGGGACTGTGCTCCACAGGACCTGAAAGACTGCCATTTTTACAATCTTTGGAGTTAAGAAGCAACAATCAAGCGAGACTTCAATATTTCCATTTTTGAAGAATGAGAATCAGCCCTTGAATATTCAGAGTTGGGAAGTCTAATCCCTGAGGCCCTTCTGAACACTTTGTTGAATACCGCTTTCATTACATTTTGTTTACTGCTGAGAAACTACACGCAAAGATAGCATTCATATGAGACAGCTCTTAAAATCAGGATGGCTCAATAGCATCCCATCAAGTTTGGAACAGTTTGAAAAGGTACATTTTTGAACATGCATGACTGGTCCTACATTTCAGTCAACAGTGTCTTCCCGCCATTAGGAGGATCTTCCTTTACATCTTCAAAAAAAGAAGTGAATCATCAAAAACCGAAGACAAAAGTAGACACAGGCTTGAATAATATTTTATGGGGTTATTCTGTGCTTCAGATCAACTCCAGCTTATGTCAACCCTACAATGAGATTTTCTTTGCAAGATTTATCCAGAGGAATTTGCCACTCCTTTCCTCTTAGAATGAGAGATTGTTCTTGCCCCAAGGTCAACCATGGCTGAGCAGGGATCCAAACTCTGGTCTTCAAGAATCCCAATCCAATGCTCAAACCACTACCCACACAGGACATCTGAAAGTTGTTGTTGTAGTTATGTACCTTCAACTTATGTGGATCCTATGGTAGGTTTGGCTTCTTCTTAGTTAAAAGAGTGTGCCTTTTAGCTAAGAAGATCACCATTAGGTTTCCATGGCTGAGTAAGGATTTGAACCTTGGACTCACAGAATCACTAGTCCAACACTCAAACCACTGTAACATGTAGGATATACATCTGATATATAAAAGTCAAAGTCTGTGATTTTACAAGTTTGTCTGTGTCAGGCAGGCGAAGACCTCATAGGATTGGCTGTGTGAGGCAAGAAGACCTCATAGGATTGGCTGCCTGTGAAGATACCATGCAATCCTGGGGTTGGCAGTTTAGGGAGAGGGCTTTAGAATTCTCAGCCAGAGAGCTCTTTGGCCTCAGGCCAATTGCTATGGAGATGAGGCCTAGCAACAAGGAGAAGGCCAGAATATTCCCTTAGAAACCAAACCTCTGTATGTTAACAACTCTGAATACAGATTGGATTAGGGAATATGGGGGGAAGTTATAGGTACTGGACAAAGCAGTTTGGGGAATTAAAGACACAGGATCTCAAAGCTGCGTATTTCAACAGCATCTAATTCCTAAGGTAGGGTAATTCCTAAGGTATTTCTAACAAGTATTACCTATGAGAAAACAAAATTCTGGGCAACGCCAGGTAAATACGCTAGTTTTAAATAAAATGTGCATATCCCACTTGCCTATATATCGATACAATCATCTTTTTTGTGTACAATGTACATGCAAGCTTAAGACTGGCTATAATTTAAATAGGAACACAGTTTATTGTGCCTATATACAGGAAGACTGATCAGTTGACCTGTGTGTGCATAACTGCTTAGTTTACTGCTGAGCAGTCAAATTCAAAGCCTTTGTTTTTCTTTCTTCTGGTTATTTATCTTTAAACTGGAACATACTTTCAAATAAAGGGCTTCCCTCTGTAAAATATTATACACATCCACATAATCCCTCACTGTTTGCTCTTCATGAAAATGTCTTATACTCAGTCAATACTAGCAAAAAGACCCCAGAACCTGGTGCCTATCCTACTACTTGTTCCTTCCCAAGTCTTCATCAAGTATTCCAGGACATCATGGGAAGTTTTAAAGGAACATATTCCAGTTTGCAGATGGAAGACAACTAAGGCCCTTTCCACCCTACACTGTTATAGTTCTATTATTGTACTTTCAACAGTCTGTAGAGTCCTGGGGATTGTAGTTTAGGGAGAGGCATTTAGAGTTCTCAGACAGAGAACTCTTTGGTGTCGTAAACTACAAACCCCAGAATTCCACAGGATGTTAAAAGTGGAATAATAGCACTGTAACAATGTAGTGCAGAAAGACCCCAAGGTAAGAGTAGCCCCTGCCACCAGGCAGATTGGTTCTAGACTCCTCATTAGCATCATGGCCAACTGTTGACAGTGGTCCAGTGGCACAACAGGATTCTTTTGGGTTCAGTAAGCTCTACTACATAGCTTACGCTCCAATCTATAAATTAGATGGTATAGAGATAGCTAGGAACAGCCTGGTAAAGTAAACATTTCTGCTAGCAAACTTTCCCACTTGCACTGTTACTATATTTAATGGGATAGAAACTCTGTCACATGTGCATAGTTCAGTTTCTTTCATTTGTTTTGGCCTTTTACAATCCTAGGGATCCTTCTTCCATTTGCTTCTTGGGTTGTGATATACTCTGCCCTGTAGATCTGTTACCAGTCATGGAAATTTGCAGTGTGGCCTCTGAGATAATCTGGGCTGAATTTGTGGTTTAAAAGCCTCATGCTACTACTAATTTTGAGGGGATGTTGAAAATCATCAGCTAATGGACTACAATGCTTTCCTCTGCTGTAGATGACCTATTGCATTAATCTATTGCATTTATTCTGTAGCAGTGATATGTGTCAGTTTACAGTTTTGGACAAATTCATGGGATGCCCAGGAATTGCAGCTAGTTCCAGTTCAGAACAGGCTAGCAAACAACACTTTGCTGAGGACCTCTTCACACCTCCTAGCCATCTAGTTTATAACAATCTACTCTGGTGGGCAACTGTATTTCAGATTAACAACAGAGCTCTTTCTCAGCTATTATCTGGAAATGCTGGGGAGTTAATGAGGACCTTGCTGCATGCCATGCTTTATGATCTATCCTATTGCAATGGCTACTTCCCCTTTCCTTACTGGTACACTGGTGTGTCAGTGCAGTAGCTGTTGTTAGACAACTTTAAGTAGGAGAATAAAACTTGTGGCCCTACACTTGTTGGACATCAGTTTCCATCACCCCTAGCCAACTGTGAGACACAGTGAGAGCTGTAGTTGAGTGGATGATGTACAGTAAATTGTGATTTGGTTCATCTTCATACAAGACATTTTTAATTCTTTACATTCTTGCCAAAAGACAGCAGGCTTTTGTTGTTGTTTTTGGTGTCAGAGGAAATGTTCCCACTTTCATGAGTATTTTCTACTCAGTTCTGTAAAATGCATAGTATTGAAAAATGGAATAATTGTTGCCTTCTTGCAGGAACTTGTAAAAGTAGCAGGACTAGATGAGTTGATTGTGTATTTCTGATAAATCAGCCTTGCATTATTTTTGCGCACTCTCTCTCTCTCTGCATGTTTACATTCATAAAGCAGAAGAGCATTGGTTTTGCACAGAAACAGGAATTTAATACATTTTTGATGTGAAACATTACTGTTCTTTATGTTAAAAAAAAAGTAATGTTGCACAACATTTTTGTTGTGCAGAATCATCAATGTTGCCACAAAACTACATAGCTATTTGTAATGAAATGTTGCTGATTTTGGACACCATTTTGATTGTCTAACATTTTTGTTAGTCATGTGGCTTTGTTGTTGTTCAATATTGCTGATTTTGCACACCATTTTTGTTGCACAACAAATAGCTACATGGTTTTGTTGTGTAACAGTAGCTGATTTTGTGCAACATTTTTGTTGTGCAACACTTTGGTTGTCCAACATTTATGTTTTTTACATATATAAGAGCAACGTTGCACAAGAAAAATGTTTTGCAAAATCAGTAATGTTGCACAAGAAAACCATGTGGCTGTTTGTGACTGCATCTTCAGTTGGCCCATGCTTCTTTTCCTGCTGTATAACCTTTGGGTTCCACAGCTTTCAAATAGGCAAAGGCTGCAGTCACAATGTGGAATGCTTCACCATATCGTTTGTATAGGGGTATAATGTGCAACTTAGTTTTACATTTTCTGCACATCACCAAGAATATAGTGAAAAACAATGGAGTGGGCAAAGAAAGCTGTGCAGTTTTCTGTGCATAGTAACAAAGACTGTGAGTTTAGGTTTTTGACTGCAAAGCTTCACAGTCTCTCAACTTGAATAGTTCTCAGAAACTGTGCAGTTTATGTTATGGCATGAACAAAAAAAAAATGTTCCTGCAATTTGCAAAAATTTTTGATGTTTCATTTTAATTCCCACCTAAGTTTCTCAAAGCATTGGCAACTCCAGATTCGACCCCAGTCAGGAAACTGATGAATTTCTATTCCATCCCTGCTTCCAATGGAATTGTTTTCTTACACTAGAACAAACTCTTTATTACATGCTTGCTTCTCCCTTGCTTCTCGGACATAACAGGAATGTAACAGTTGGTCTTTAAGCCATTTCCATGGCTCTTCTCCCATTTTTTCAACACAATTCAAAGTGCTGGCACTGACCTTTTAAGTCCTCCATAGCTTAGGGCCATATTATTTGAAGGAATGCCAATGTCCAGATTAGTCCACTTTATCCCAGGATAATGCAAATGCAAACTTGTCCTGGACACTTTTAAAAACAACAAAGCAAAACAAAACAAAAGCCAAAACAAAGTTACAAAAATAAATACATCAATATTCCATTTTATTTTTCTAAAATAAACAATTATCGTCCCAGATCCTTTTGTAGTCTCCCCCTTTAAACCTCATCCAGTCATTCATATATTTCTTTATATTCTTCAGGAAACCTTTTCATTTTTTTTTTAAGTGACTGGATTTGAATTTTCTCAGCTCTCTATCTTTTTTAAGCCACATCTGCTTATCAGTAATAAAAAAATGCACGCTGTCCTCTGATAACGTGTTTTAGAGGAAAATGTCCTTTCAGTTAGAAATGCTTACGCAAACCCCAAAAATGTTGTGACCACAATGGGAAAAAAAAAATCATTGTTTTGATAAGATTAAATCACTTATGCACTTATTTTTTTCTCCCTTTTAGAGAACACAAATATACGTATATATGAAAATATCATTGAGGGGGAGAGAATTCCTTTGATAAACAATTGCATTTAATTTTTTTTACTGCATTCTTGAAATATGTTTTAGAGCAACAACAAATGAACACTCTCTGGAAAACAGTAGGGTTCAATATTAAAAGAATATCGTTGTTTTTAAATAATGTGGTATATATAAATTGTTCGGGACTGGGCAGTGGTCAGTACGTTGCATCTAACCTAACCTAATCTAACCTGTGGTTTAGACTTTGCTCAGGGTTGAAGCTTATCATGTGAGATCTGGTGTCTCTCATGAGTCATCAGTGTGATGCAGTGGCCAAAAAAGCCAATGCAGTTCTAGGCTGCATCAACAGGAGTATAGTGTTCCAATTGAAAAAAGTAGTAGTGCCACTGTCTCTTGGTCAGATGTCCCCTGGAATACCATGTCCAATTCTGGACACCAGAATTGAAGAGGGATATTGACAAGCTGGAACATGTCCAGAGAAACATGACTAAAATGAACAAAGTTCTGGAAAAAGCCATATGAGGACTGACTTAAGGAGTTGGATATGTTTAGCTTGGAGAAGAAAAGACTGGGAGTTGACATGATAGCTATCTTTAAATATCAGAAGGGATGTCATGTAGAAGATGGGACAGGCTTGTTTTCTGCTGTACCAGAGACTAGAACATGTCCAATGGAATTAAACTACAAGAAAAGATATTGATTTTTTTTTTCTATAACAGGAGTTTGACAGTGGTATAGATTGCCTTGGAATGTGTTGAACTCTTCTCTGTTGGAGGTTTTGAAACAGACGTTGGAAAAGTGTCTTTCAGGAGTGCTTTAGTTGTGTATTCCTACATGTTAGGGGGTTGGACTATATGGCCTTTGGGTTCATTTTAACTCTTTCATTCTATGATCATTCATCAGTGGGGCAGCAAATCTCTGATTTTTAGTATAACCCTATTTTTGACAGGGGTGCGTGGCCACACCTTCAAGTCACCTGTTCAATAATGGTGACTCTTGAATTTCAAAGTATTTTCTTGGACAAGGAATGTACAGTGATGTTGTCGCCAGTTCCTTCTTCTGAAATATAGCTTGCAGCGCCTGGTATTTGTTGGCTTTTCCCATCCAAGTACTAACCAGAGCTGATTCTGCTTTGCTTCCAAAATCAGGCATGATCTGGAGCTTTAAGGGTATTTATGTCTCTTCTCTTACTAAGTATGGAACCTGCTTCGGAAATTTCAGCACCATGGCTAGCTCCTTTTACATTTGAACTGAAACCTAGAACAGAGTCATTGCCCCACTGACATGGAAGCCATCAGCTGCCACTGAGTTTATCATAATATTTCTCAAAAGAAGAACCCTGCAATACCTTTTAGAAACAATACGGAGTAAAAACAAATTCAGTTTGGAAGAACAATACAGAACAATTTAATATTGAAACAATACAATAGGGATGGCAGGAATATGGATAAATGTTTGACTCCCAGAAGGAAAAAGAGTTTCCCAAATGTCAGGAAACCCTGACAAAAAGAATCTTGGATGGATGAGAATCTTTTCAGTTTGGGACTTAAAAGTGCATGCAATATGCATGTACATGCGACATGCATCTGTGTGTTATGTTCTGTGCGGAAATCAAGTTTTCCTCACAAAAACCATGTGTATGTATTAAGAAAAAAAGAAAGAAAGAAAGAAAGAGAGGGAGGGAGGGAGGGAGGGAAGGAGGAAGGAATATTTTGCAGAATAATTGTTGAAGTACAAATAGTCCTCAAAAACCACTGTTTTCTAGGAATTTGTTGAAGTGGAGGAGAAGAATGGTTAAATTATTCACTAATGCCCATAAGAATGAAAATAGATTAGAATTATGGTAGAAAGTATATGAAAGTGACATGAGCCAGTCTTCCAGGGCAAAAATGGGTCCAGTTTCGGGCCACCCCCAAATGTCTGTTGGAGCTGAAGATAGGCATGCAGCTTTTTTTGGTAGTAAATTATGCAGCAGATGATAAGTAGCAGAAAAGCATTGCAACCCTTATACTGATAGGCATCAATGATAGAACTCAACCCCCAAACTAATTTTATCCCAGGCCAGCAATCAATTTCAGTCTCCATCACTGGGATATGGGACACCTGGGCTAGGGTCTACCCACCACACAGACACAAAAACCCAAGACTAATGGAAGATGGATTCCTAAGGGTTACCACGTATAGTGAAGAAGCAAAATAAGCAGATAGGTAGGTAGGTAGGTAGGTAGGTAGGTAGGTGGACGGATAGATAGATATCAACAATGCATAAGCAACACTCATCTTCCTTCCATAGCTGTAAGAACTCTAAAAGCAGGTTAGCAACTGAGGAAAATTCATCCTCCCAGTCCATTCTCAGCCTTTGTATATTTTCCCAGCCTAAAATAGCAAAACTAATGCAAAAAGGAAAAAAAATCCAACAAGGTCAATAATGCAATGAACCCTTTCACACTTCTGGACAGCTGTTAACATTTGGCCATGATGTTAACAAGGACAAAGCCCATGTATTTGGTAGCAGAGGCCCAATTCACTACAGTCTTTATATAAGAATTCCTTTTTCTTCGAACCTAGAGAGGATCAAGATTCCAGGTGTATATTAAGCCTGAGGACAATGTATTATGAAAGACTGGGGCTCTGGCATTTGTCTGTTTCATTAATTCAGTTTTTAATTGATCCAAAATTCTACTTTGTTATCATTGAAAAATGATCCAAAAATTCTTGGAGAAACCTCCCCCCCCCCAAAAAAGAGAGAAGTAACTCCAAAAGATTCCCCAAAACAACAATTGCTTATGAATACATCACCTGAGTTTTTCAGTTTTCTCTTCATCTTTTTTCTTCCCTTGTGGTTTTGATTCATAGCCATAGAAGTATATAACAATAAAACCTTGCACACATCATCTGTCATTGTGTAATTTCTTCCTAACCTCTTGAGAGTTTCACAGGAGAAAATAAGAATACTCAGGAGATTTAAAAGGTCTATGCAATACTTCCTTTGGTTGTGGCTTGATTCCCACACTGATGTGTGTTCTCCTTGACCTGCTGTATTCTGTCTTCATTCATTTTGCAACATTAAGCTACCACATTCATTTTCCAGAATTCTATTGGTTATTCCTAACTAGAGTAGGCCCCTTGGACCAATTGTTAAACAAGGAGTCAACACATAGGTAAATCCTACTAATTAAAAGTCTTTGGGACTAGCCACAAAAATCAGGTGACTGAAATACAAACAAACATACAGATGTATATGTGAGCCTT
The DNA here is from genome assembly GCA_948472985.1 of Iguana delicatissima. Lineage (NCBI taxonomy): Eukaryota > Metazoa > Chordata > Lepidosauria > Squamata > Iguanidae > Iguana > Iguana delicatissima. The sequence continues at coordinate 28,953 of CAOKZL010003555.1, forward strand.
TTCTACATTTTCTAAGAATAAAGATTGAGCTGGAGTAGAAAAGGGTGTTCCATTAATCTTATCCTCAAAGTGTCACAACTATTAGGTTCAGTCAATAACATCTACATGTTAATCATGGACATCTTGTAGCACACGTGTTTGCTCACTAAGCTTGGCTTTTCATGTAGAACTCCAGCACAATCAGACTCCAGCTCACATGTATCAGGGGTGGGCAATCTTTGGTCCTTCAGATGTTTGGGAGTGTAGCTGCTCCATCTCCTTACCATCAGCCATGCTTGGTGGAACTGAAAGGAGCTCAGCGGCAGCCAGAACCTCCCATGAGAGTGGAGTAGTGAATCCACTCTGGGATTTAGTCCAGAATTTAAAAGAGTTTTCCAAGGAGTGGCATCTATTTTGAGAGCAAGGTTCAAGTCCTTCAGTAGGTCCTTCAACCTTTTAACTAAAATCATGGTCAGATGTGGGGACACCAACTGAGGGACCTGTAAGCTAAAATATTTGAAGAACCTGGGGAATATCAGCCTCATAAAACACCAAGTCAAGACAAACCTGAGGCTTATCCCATTCAAGCACCATTAGGGCATCTGGAAGACTTGAGTGATGAGGAGCTGCCCCCAAGTCTTTGAAACAGATGCTCAATGAGGTTTCTCTTCAAACAGAACAAGAATCCATTCTAATTGGAAGCACCTGGCTGCAGCCCATTTAAGAAGCAGTTTGGAGTTCTGTTCTTCTGTTAGTTAACAACCGTCTATCTCTGGCCTATTGTTTCTGCAGTTTACTTTTGAACTCTGAAACCTTGACTCTTGGACTGGTTGACAACCTGACCTTGCTCTCAAAACCCAGAATGGACTGGACTACTCTTCTGTTTGTCCCTTCCTACACATGAAGATTCGTAGGCAAACTGCACTTTCAAAGACTCTGGCTTTTTCCTGCATTCCTTCCTGACCCTTATCTGCTGAAGCCTTGAGTAAACATCATTTCCATAGCAACTCTGTGGTGGGGGGGGGTCTAGAGCAGGACAGAAGAGTCCACATTGTGTATTTGCATGTGTGTGTCTGGAAAGTGTGGCTGATGGGATACAATCACCCTCCCAAACCTTTTTTTTTGTGTCCCCCAAATTGCCCAGAACTTGGCCAGTCATGCACTCCCCATTTCTGGAAGATTTTAGTCCTCCATTTGAGACCATTTTGTTCTTGCTAGCCCTATTTAAAATCTGGAGGGCTTTTTTAAAAAAATAGCAGGGCTGATATTGCCCATGACCTCTGGAAATCCTCCACCCCCAGTCAGTTTTCATGGCTTTTCCCTTCTAGGTGCCCATAATGAAATTGCCTATAATGATTTCTTACAAAAAATACAGATTTTCAGTTGCAGTTATTTTAAAAAAAGCATGCAAAAAGTTTCTAAAATGTGATGCTGTGGGACACCACCTTATGTTTTCTGGAATGCAAGTGGGAATAACTTAAAAGGGATTTCATGCATCTCATAATCGATCATGAGGAAGCTGTAGTAGCTTCTAAGAATTTGGGAGTATGAATATGTAGATATTGTTACTTTTTAATGTTCAGGGTGCAAAGAAAAAAAGTTGATGGCTTTGATATCATAGGGTGGTGAAACTGCTCAGAGTTTTAGTTTGAACTTTAGGAGAGCTATCCAAGGTGCTCCCTTAAAATTCACACTAATTCTGTGGATGGAGTTCAGCACCTTAAATAGCTCATTTGATTTAGACTTGAAACTGAAAGCTGCCAACCTCCACTGGGGACAAGCACATATTTCAGGGCCAGAAATAGGGCTGCCCCCAGGAGATCTTCCTTGCACATTTGCACATGATATCACATAATTCATGTGCAAATGGAGCTATGCTAAAAATCTGTTTTGAAGCTATGCTGAAAATCTGTGTTGGAGCTGTGCTAAAAATTGTCCTGTATACTTACAAAGTCAAAATTTAGAAGCATATCATAATGCTCCTGAATGTGTTACAGGAATGGGAACCAGTTAAGAAATTGTGGAAAAAGGAGTGGGGGGAATTATTTATAGAAAGTCAGGGAAATTATTAATATTATTAATAAACAAATAGGTAGGCAGCAAGTATTAATAAATATTAAACAAGGAACAGAATATTATTATTTTTTCTTCTACTCTTGATTTCTCCCTTTCCCTTCTTCTCTTTTTTTATCTTGTTGACTTCTAGAGGAGGGATTATATAACTAGTGGACAGTAGGACAGAAAATAAGGGTGTAAATTTATTAATATTTAAGATAAGTGAGGAAAGAGGGCGGGAAAGGGGGGAAATGTATATATTTAGAAAGGAGGAAATAGAATCAAGGAAAGAGTTTAAATCTGGTGAGAGAAATGGGAGATAAGATGGCAATAGTAGGTGAAGAAGGTTTGAGAAAGTGTAAGAAGGTAAGACAGGATGAAGAATAAGGAGAAAGTATTGGGAGAGAAAGGAGAAAAGAGAAGAAGGAAAGAGGGAAGACTGAAGCAAAAAGGAAGGAATTAGGATGAAGAAGATGATAATGAGGGTTATCGGAGGGGATAAGAAGGATGGAAAAGAAAGGTAGGATAAAGGCAAAGAAATATAAGACTGGGGATAAAACTGGGAATCAGATATAAATAAATTGTAAATAGGATATAAAATATAGGGAAAGTACTTCTCTAGTATAAAGAGCATTTGTCTTATTGTTAAACAGAATTCTAATTATGCTACAAAGTAGTTGATTATATATGGAAATATTAGTAAGATTTTGATGTTTTAGATTTAAATGATATGCATTTTTGCAGAATAATCAAAGTACAGATAAGGCTAATGAAGAAGGGGAACTAATTAGAAATATTTGGAAATTAAAATGGAATGAAGTTTTCATATTTGACATTTGATATTTAATTTTAGATAAGCACATAGTTAAATCTATAAAACATCATAAAATATCAAGTAAAATATTTCTATAGATTTAATCTGTGATAAGGAAATCGTTGGGGTAGAGGTATATTGTTTTTAGGATAACAAAAAGATATTTCAATTAATTTTTTTTAAAAAAATTGTATCATCATTATTATTCTTTTTGGATGTTATTTTATTATTATATTTCTGCCGTAAACTTGACTGTAGCCAGATTGTTGTTAGTTTGATAAGGAAGAACGAATGAAGAGAAGAAAGAAGCACGAAGAAAGAAGAGAAGATGATTAGATGATCATACGGATTTGTTAAATGTCTAGTAATTATTGGTGATTTATATTTCGATATTTGTCGCAATGTCCATTTTATGTACATTTGGAATATTCATGGGAAACAGTATTTATTTGATATCAGAAATAAAATAAATTTGGGGGAAAAAAATAATGCTCCTGAATGTCCCTATGCATTGGCCTACTGGAAGTACTTTGCTGTTCATGCATCTCATCTCTTCTTTCTATGGTAATCATGTAGTCACAGATAGATTATTTCTGCTTCTAGTCCTTTTCTATTCCATAATCTCTGAAACTTTTCCCATTTCTTTTCCCTTTCTCCAACATCAAGTCCACAAATTTCCTTAGTGCTACCCTGACATATTTTGAAATTTGAATGCATTGTAAGTGTAGGGGATCCTAACCAGGACCTAGAAATGACCAATTCAAACAATTTTCCTCAAGTCAAAATGTTGAAGCATCTGTATTTTATTTATCTAGTTATTTGATTATTCACTTCATATTGGCCATTTTTGAAGCTTTTCTGTAATATATGCTATTTTGCAATCATTTTGTATATTTTTATTCTCACATACTCAGTTTTTTAATATATATATAGATATATAGATATATTTCATTTTAAGAAGAAGAAGAAGAAGAAGAAAAGGGGAAAAAACAAATAGCTCTGTGTGCTTATGGATTACTGGGACAAATTTGTCCAAATATGCTACTGCCAGATTTCAAAGATCCCTTACAAGCATATACTCTTAGTCCACGTACAAATTCATGCATGTGTCTAGGGAATATCTGGTAAGAAAGTTGAGTGTTTTTCCTGAAACCTCATGCTCCAAGATGCCAGGAAATGAAAACTTTGAAGGACACGCTCTTAATAGACACATTATATGTTGTGTAAAATGCAGTTCTTTTCAACAGAGTCAGTTGACACATTGTGCTTCCAGCCATCATGTTTAGAATCATCTACTGTAAAGAAATCAAGAAGCATAAGCATATGTGCAAACCAAACTCAAAAGTGCTGAAGTTGGTACACCTCTTACAATAAGATTTATTTATAAATTAGAGGTGAGCTGCTCAAACAGTCTGGGGGATAATTTTCTTGCCCCAAGACCCTCTGAGGCCACATGGAATGCTAACAATGTTTTAAAGAAAGAACAAAGAACAGAAGTGGTCTTGAATACATGGAGTGGTGTGAAAAGCAGGTATTATTTTTATGAAACAATGGCCAAGATCCTGCATCTTTATGACAGAGCTATATTATTGACAGGAGAGGCAACCATATTAGAGAATTGTGAAGAAGCAAAACAGGGCACTGTGGAAAGTGTCCCATTATGCAGTGGGGGCCTCCTACCACACAGAGAGGCACCATGAAAATGGGGTAGTTTTTCTGGGTAAGTGTAGGGCACCCAGGAATTTCCAGTGCCCTCTGTTCTAGATAACTAATGCCCCACAGCTCTGTGGGGAGCCATTGCTCCCCTCTCCTTAGGCTATCATGGTACAAATGCAGCTTATCCCACAAAGCCTCATACTGTTGGGCATCACAACTTATGCATAACAGCCATGCTACTTGCTCTACTTGTCAGTGATACCGATGGCAAAGCTACAACAACAACAACACTCCCTTCTTGGGAACACAACCATTATACAATGCTGCTGTTCTATATACTTCAAAACTGTAAATTGGTTGATGATGCTGTAAATTCCCAACAGAATGCCCATGGGGAGGAGCTGTATATATTTTAAAAAGTGAATTACTGCACCCACAGTCTTTCAGAAGACAATTCAATTAGTTTGGAGTCAGAACAAGGGTGGTCAAGGGAGTCTGAAGGGATCAAGGGTCACAAATAGACCCTTGACAGGTCTATTGCCCCAACAGATTGCCCCAAGATTACACTCCAAATTTATATGATTCATAGTTTGACTTATGGTGGTTATTCAGATGAGCCCATGTTTTGGATAAGTCATGTGAGGGTTTTTTTTGTTTTTTTTTTAAAAAAGGAGAACCACTCAGCTATGTTACCAGGAAAAGGTATTCTTTGTTTCCTTTTTCTCAGAGGAACCAGCAGTTAGAACATAATGTATTCCGGATGACATTTTTAATACAGTGTTGGGGGATCTAAGGAAATAATTCATGTATATTAAAATTCTAGCATATGAATGCATGCAAACACACACACACATATTCATTATGTATATTGGAGAGAAGAAATATCTCACAATTAACATGATTTAAAATGTTCCAAGTCTAAACTGATTAATTTGCCTTTGAAGAAAACTGATACGAAAACTAGACAGAGCAGTTTCCTTATCTCCTTTCAGGAGTCTGTGAAACAGAATGGGCAATATTCTACTGCACTTGTTTATAGTCTATGCTGTAACTCACTTTTCAAGATGATCCAATAATGCTGACAGCATTAATTAAACATTGTCTTCATATTGCAATGAAGCAGTGTTATTTACAAGAATAAGCTTATATTGTAAAGAAATACACATCACACAGCTCCAAAGAATTCAGAATATCTGCATAGGTCATCTATTTTTGGATTTCCATGTTATTTTTTTCCCCATAGATGCATTATTCAAGTCTGGAACTTGAAAGAGAAGCAAAAAAGGGTGAGAGTTGGAGCTGGAAGAGCACTAGAAATCCAACCATATGTGACATGCTATATGTTATGGATTTAATGGATATTGCATGTTATATATACACACACACACCCAAGTGAGCCAAGGGCCAATCACACCATCCCATCCATATAAGTGAACCCTCAGTTTCAATGGCTTTCTCCATTCCCAGTCCTCCCAGTTTTAATTCACCATGACTGAGAATCTCATTGTGCTTGTATAGTGTAAATCTGCACTCAAGTAGTTATGTAGTGGTCGCCCTCTGCTGAATACTGACATTGTGGAACCACATGTGAATCTGCCAATATACCTACTTATTGTCCCATTGTGGAATGATGAATTCACAATGGCTTTTTTTTTTTTTTGGGTATTCCTGGTGGATAAATTGGTACACTGAAGCACTGATGAATAAACACTATTTAGGAGGGCCCAGCTCCATGGCCGATATCCTATTGGCTAGACCCATTGAATCAATTTTTGAACAGTGAGTAGATGCATAGGTAAATCCAATTGATTAAATAGGTCTGCTTTAGCTGGAAACCAGCAATAGGATTTAGGCCCATGTGAGATGGTTGTGTTTGTGGAACTCTCATGCAGCCCTGAACTGCATATGCCCACAACAACTGAAAAAATACAACCACATACAACCTATTCCAAAATGTACCTATTTTAGTAAACGACCATACTTTTAAATTATGAGAAAGAGAAATCTCAAAATGTGTATGGAATGGAAGGAGACCCAGAATTAAATTGAGATATCTGAAAGACTCGAAAGAAAGAGGAGGCCTTGGGTTACCAAACTTAAAATTATATTATCAAGCCTCTTGCCTATCATGGCTTACTGATTGGATGACATTATCAAATTCAAGACTGCTAAACTTGGAGAGATTTAATTTATATTATGGCTGGCACGCCTATCTGTAGTATAAAAAACATACTTTAAATAAAGAGTTCAATGAACACTATGTCAGAAAGGCACTCCTGAGAATCTGGGTAAAGCACAAAAGAAATCTCTGTCGTTCTCTGCCATCTTGGGTTTCCCCCCATGAGGCCTTTTACAGACTACAGAAACCTCAAATAGGAAAATGGATTACTTATAAAGATATACTTAAATCAGAGGGAGAGTCAGTCCAATTAAAAACAAAAAAAATGAACTTATTTTACAAGGCTAAACATCACACTAGTTATTGCATAACTAGTAGAAAAATTTAAAATTGACAACAAATTAATGGGGATATCCTTTTAGGGCACAGAATTTGATAAACTATTGAAACTTCAAACAACCCATCTGTTAAGTAAAATTTATAAAATATTATCAAACAGAGAAAGAGAGCAAGAGCTAGTGAAAGACACAATGATCAAATGGGCCCAAGATACTGGGCATACTATAAATTTGGACCAATGGGAAAAATCATGGCTTCTGAATCATAAATTCACGAGATGTTATAATTTAAAAGAAAACTACTTTAAAATCTTTTATAGATGGTATCTACCCCCAGTTCAGCTAGTAGAAATGAATAATAGTGGTAATAATGGGAAATGTTGGAAATGCAAAAAAAAAAAAAAAAAAAGGTTTCTTTTACCACATTTGTTGGCATTGCAAAAAAGCTAAAGAATGTTGGTCTATAATCTACAATCAGATTACAAAGGTATTGAATACTAACATCCTATTACTGCTGGTGATTTATCTACTGAATTTTTTTGACATTTTTGATTTTCAATTTAGGAATAAATATGCTAGAATTTTCTCATACATGATTTACATAGCTAGAATAACTTTTGCACAAAGATGGAAGGAGCCTCAAATCCTGAAAGTCAAAGAATGGATATTTAAGTTGCATGATTTAGCAGAGATGGACAAACTGACTTTATCACTGGCCAATAAATCTGCAAAATCCTTTAAAGATGAATGGGAAACCTTAATCCCATTATGGGAAGACAGACTGGGGAATCTCTCGGTAGCCAGTTTTGATATTTGATGCTTTGTGTTGTTTCATTACATATTAAGGACCAAAGTTTGACCAATAACAGTAAAGAACAGATTTAAATTATACATGTCCCAGGACTTCTGTGATTCAGTAATCACCTTACAAGGGGGTTTAAACTTGGAAGTCAGTTTTACCCATGTTTTAATTGATTCCTTTCCAGTCAAGGTTTTCAGTTCTCTCAAATATACACATCAACTTAACTTACTTCTTCTTTCCTCTTCTTTTTCTTTCTTTTTTTCCTCTTTCCTTTTTATCTTTTCCCACCCCCTATTTGTTACTATTATTTTGTAATTCCTTTTGTTATTGTATACTGCCCTTCCGCAAAATCTTTTTTGTCTTTTATATTGTTTATCTAAGAATGTTTGTTACAACTGTTCTTTTTTATATATTTGTTTTTTGGTAAATTCTCAATCAAGATTATTAAAAAAATAATACAACCACACATCTAAGGGAGCTTAGATAGATGTATGACAGCAAGAGGATACTGTTCCATCTCTCTAGAGAATTGTAACTCACTTGAGATGCTGGCTTGAAAAATAGCTTCTATTGCCTTGAATCTTATTGGTTACTCCCAGCTAGGGTAGACCTATTGAATCCGTTGTTGAAATGCGAGTCAACCTCTAAGCCAGTGGTTCTCAACCTGTGGGTCCCCAGATGTTTGTGGACTTCAGCTCCCAGAAGCCCCAGCCACTATGGTCAATGCTCAGGGCTTCTGGGAGCTGAAGTCTAGAAACATCTGGGGACCCACAGGTTGAGAACCACTGCTCTAAGCAATCCCACTGATCCAGTGGGCATGCTTTAATAGAGAGGCAATTAGGTTTAGATTAATAACTCTGTGTGAGCAATTTATACACAATTCTTTAAAGACAGAGTAATCCCTTCAAAACAAGCCAGTGAGCCTGACACAGTATCATTCACTGAATACTGGCAAAAGATCACAGAGTGCCAGAACACAGGCCATAACCAAATCTGCCTTTCAGCTTTCAAATTATGATAGAAAAAAATGGTCTGGGAAAAGAAATTAGTAAGACTTTTTCTGGAAGTGGGGGGGGGCTTGTTAAAACATAGAAACATGAAAGTACATGGTAAGAACAGATCTCAAATAGTTTCTCACCAGAGCAGACGCATACTTCAGTTAAAAAAAAACCTAAAGGTGAAGTTCTATTTTACAAAGCCTTTTTTGAGCCTGCCAAGACCTGCTTTTTCTCCCTGTCCTTTGTCTAGCTGGACCTATTCACAGCATCAGCACTGGGAGGATGTTGAAGAACGGCTAGAAAAAACAGACTTCTCAATGTCAGGTTCCAGGGCCATATCTGTAATAAACAAAGCTTGATCTGGGAAAGAAGGGTGATTATACTCTAGCTCATCCTACTATAGCCATCTGTGCCTGCCTGGGCAAGGGTGTAAGATCTTAATGAGAACAGTAGTGCAGGAGTGGTAACTTCTTAGGATCTGATATCATATTGAACTCCTTGAACCTTCCAGAGGAGGAACTGCCACAGCCAGAATTTGATAGTCTCTCTAGGGTACAGCAGGGCACCAGGGAGTCTTCTTGCACCAGAGATTCATGCCAATTTGAAGGGAAGCATGCCACCTTCCCTTCTGGAACTGACAGGAAGATATGGGAATGATGAAATGAAGAGGTCCAGATTGTAGTGGTGATGGTGAACCTTCTTCAAAAGTGAGAAAATCACAGGAAGTTGTTAAATCACAGAAGCACGCTACAAATAATGTCCTAATTCCTCATGAAGAGTGTGGATGTTAATATTTTCTTACTAGAGCATGACACAATGGACTTCTGATCCCTCTTGGCTTTAAAACAAGAGAATAAAATAAAACCATTCCCCTTCCCGTGCTCTCTAATATTGAGAGGAATTATTGAGTCAAGAAAATGTGTTAAATAACAATCAGCAGCAATCAATTTGGATCTGTTGCTAACTGCTATTAATTGGACTGCTATTTGCCCAAGGCAGTTTTAATGGCCTTTTAAATATTAGATGGTGAATGTTATTGATTGTTTAGGATTGCTAACACATAGGCACAGAATCTCTTCCTTCAGCAATAACCCAGACAAGCAGATGAGTGTGTTTAGGACTCGAGCCTAAGACTATATCAATATCTATATCTATTGAAAATACAAACACACAGATGCGCACATACACACAAAAAGAAGGGGGAGGCAGGCTAATAAAATAAATGACATCAAGTGTAGGGTAGGAACATAAGAAGGCAAGGGGAATGACTATATGACTTCTCGTACCTTGCTAACAAAAGTAGATACCACATTTATCAAGGTTCCTTTTCAAGAAAAAATGACATTAATTAATTAAAAACAAAACAAGCAACCACCCAAGTGGGCTTTCTCTGGAAAGAAATATGACAGACTCAGATGGTTATAAATAAAGCTTCAGGGCTGTGCATTTTCCATGTAGGTGTATACAACTTGTGATTAATGTTACAGTACTGACTTCCCATGTCATATTTATATTTTTGCAATTTATAGTGACTAGATGACTTTGGTTTGAGCTGTGAAGGACAGAAAAATGACAGGCCCTTTCAGCATCAGAGAAACAGCAATAAAAGTTAAATATAGGAAAGAACACTGAAAGACGGACTAGCAATCAGAGATAAAACAGAAATACCTGCAGAGTCCACAACAGACCATATCACTCTGTTCAAAAATATTAATGGGTCTCCTAAAAGCTATAATTAACAGGTTTCAACGGTTATAGGATACCCTTTTCTGACAAAAGTATTCAGAAGGCAGCTATGGTAAAGGATGGCTATCATCAGAAGATCGAAAGAAAACTTTGATAACGCAGAGCCAGGAAAGCTGCTTTTAAAAAGCACAAATATATCAAAACTAGCCATAACTGAACAATAGTAGGATGATGCTTTGGAGCCCAGAATTTACTTACTTGCTTACTTTATTCATTTATTTATTTACTATTTATTTAATTTGCATTCCAGTTTCCTCCCAGCACAAGACTCAAGGCAGCTTATAAGAATTTAAAACAAAGTATGGCTTCAAAAAACATTATGAGTGCAAAAATCAAAACACAATCACACAACAATTCTATTTAAAAAGCTAGAACAATTTAAAACATATTTGAAGTATAATTTTTAAAGCAGGTTCAGAAAATAGCATACCACACTAAAAGCTTCTTCTGCCGAAACAAATTAAGAGCCCAAGGCCTGCCTAATTTTTTTAAAAAAAGTCATTACCAGTCAGATGAAAGACACCGGAGAGGGGGCCAATAGAACTTTCCATGGGAGAGAATTCCATAACCTGGGAGCAGCCACTGGGAAGACTCTGTCTCTCTCTCTCCTCATCAAATGTACCTGTAACAGTGGTGGGATCAAAAGAAAGCACTCCCTTGTAGATCTCAAAACTCAGGCAGGCTTACACACTCTTTCAAACAGCCTGAATCCAAGCCATATAGGCCTTCATTGGTTATAACCAGGACTTTGAATTCTGCCTTGAAATGGGCTAGTAGCCAGTAAACGTGTTTCAGCATGGGAGTTATATGTCCCCTGTAACCATCCCCAGACCTACCATTGCTCAGTTATGGATATCTTCCATGCATCACTATATCCACACTTCTTAAAAGTAACTCTTTTGGCTCTGTAAATGTTAGCTTCATGTTTGACTTTTAGAGGCTGACAGAGGGAATCACCAATGAGAGCGGCAGTGATGACACTAGAAACCAGAAAAATGCATTACACATATTTCAGCAGTTGGATAAATAACATATTATACTTGATGCCAGCAACTTATTCTGCTCTGAATTCACAGCAAACTGCAGCAAGGAATTCTTTTAAGGCATCCCATTTCATGGTTTAATTCTCATGCACTATAAGGGGACATTTTAGTCCCTCAAAGCCACACTTTGTCTTAGAAGCCACAGAGAACTAGACGTAGAATATACACTGTCTCATGACAAACCAATTCTTAGTGTTACCGCAGTTTTCTAGCCTGGGCTTGAGGGATATTAGATATCATTTGATATCAATAATTTGGCCTTCTTTACCGATTCCTCTCCATGTGCTTGCGAGGCCCCTGGACAAGCACGCATACAGGCACGGCCGCAAATCGCTGAAATACTCCAAACTAATACAGGCAGGCCAGAAATAGCCAGACTGCCGCTTCAGGAGACCTCAAGGCAAATACCACATTATGTATGCACGCTACTTACAAAGGACTCCCTGCCCCGAGCAGGCAGTTTGACAAGCCGAATACTCAACTGTCAAGCACTCCGCGTTTGCATACTGGCTATTCTATTGACAACTCTGTCATAACTCAATCATGTAAATCACTGACCTTTCGGAGGCTTTGTCTCCGGCCGGAAACTCATTGTTATCCCCGGACTAGCCTGCGGCCACATTTTCCCCTATAAGACCCCCTGACTTTGAGCGCTTCCTCAGATTGCTCTTGGCTCCCATCCTGCCTTGCTGTCACTTCATTTGGTGAGCCTTCCCCTCAGCTCCCCGTGCTGAGAATCCTCACTTCTACGAACTTCTTCTTCAGACTACCCCGGCTTCAGGACAGGTGTAGTATTTCTCATACCAAACCTCCTCTTAAAAACCCTCTATCCAACTCCTACCTTTATTTCTATAGTTCTCTGTGTGAGTGTGTTGCATACACGTTTGACTGTATATCAATAAAAACAACAATTATTATTTACATCTGTTTGCTCCTTGACTCGGCCTGACCCCGTAGACATTGGGTGAAAGATCTCGCTACGTTGCCCTGCCTCTCATAGTGCTAGCTTGTGCTCTTTGCTAATTCCCAACTTTGTAATATTTGGAGCGCACTTAGGTATCCCTCCCGGGACCCCCAGAAATCAGGGTAACATTAGTATTCCTTGCCTTAGAAAACCCTATGAAGGTGTGGAGGTATGAACAAAACTAATGGTTCAGTTGCATGCTACATATCTTAATACACACATCCTTACAACTCTATATGTAAGCTTCATGTCTGGCTATAGGGATATGGAGGAAGCTTTCAACTACATGGAAAATGACTTTTTCTAAGGCGATTCATTGCTTTCAAGTGTTGATGCTGGCCACTTACAGATTGGGAAGGAAGTGCTCTCCGAAGATTAGTTGCCTGGATCCACAGTTTGCATCTTTCTGTATCCTAGTACATTCTACTCCATTCCTAAAACTATTTACTCATGTTTAAAATCTTATGTCTTTCATATCACTTCACCAGTGCATCTGAGGAAGTAAACTGAAATCCACAAACATTCATGCTAAAATATAAATTAGTCTGAAAGGTGCTAGATGGATTCATAGAATCATAGGCCATTTCTGCACTACCCTGTTACAGTGCTATTATTCCACTTTTAACATCCTGTGGAATTCTGGGGTTTATAGTTTACTGAGGCCAAAGAGCTCTCTGGCTGAGAATTCTAAATTACCCTCCCTAAACTACAAACCTCAGGATTCCATAGGGTATTGGGTGTTGAAAGTGGAATGGCATTATAAGAGTATAGGACAGAAATGGCCATAGAGTTGCAAGGGGCCCCATAGTCCATCAGGTCCAATCCCTCGCTCAATGAAGGAAATTCAACTAGAGCATCCCCAGCCTTTGTCCAGACATTTTTTGAAGATGCCTAGAGAAAGAGACCCCACCAAGTTTCTAATTTCCCTCTTCGTTTTTTCTCTCCATATGCGGACAGACAATTGAAAGCCACACATGCACACATATCAGAGGAGTTATCACATGAAATGCTATTTAAACAAATCCCTTAGATTTTAGGCCATTGTTATGTATAAGTTTGAAAGACAATTTAAAAAATACCTAGGACAAAAACCTCTCGGTGAAGCTACTTTCTTTTGCTACTGAGTTTCTTTTCCCCATCCAATGTAATGTCCTGGCACAAATAAGTAAAGGAGTCACACAGAAGTGATTTTTTTTCTCTTTTCAGTCAGCTGGACCATGTGGGAAATATACTGGATTTTTTATTGGGATCAAGAAAAATATGTTTGTATTGACCCTAATTTGACTTCAACCTTCCATATTACAGAATTCTCACTGGGTTCAAAAATATACCCAAACTCACTTAACAGCTAATATCCTGTTAGTAGCATACACACATATAAGTTTCCCTTAGACATGTGTCCATTCTTTTCTGAGTACAGTGCATGTTGGTATTCCACATCACCCAAAAGTCTCCCCATCCCTAGACTCCCTGTATGGCCTCTGAAGCCATCCCTCAAAGTATGGCCCCTGAAGCCAAAGATGGTTATTCTTTGCCTCATGAGGAGTGAGCAGGATCAGAGAAGCAACTGGCTATATCCCTATAGCCAGACATGAAATTCTACATCAGCATTGAGACCATTGGAGGAGATCTCAGAGCTTCTGAGATCATCTTGCATCTAGCTATGGGGACATAGGCCTAAATGCCTTAAAGGTACCAGATCCTGTCTGATCTTGGAAGCTAGCAGTGATGTATTTAAGTCTTTTACTTCAAGTCTCAAATCAAATATCAAGTCTCTACCTTCAAGTCTCAAGTTGAGTCTCAAGTCCTTGCAAACTACCTTCAAGTCAAGTCTCAAGTGTGGGAGCCAACTTTAACAGAAAAAAAAGAAGTAATTTTGGATATATGGGGGGGGTGTCAATGGCCTGACAAGGGTCTGCAGTTTCAGAAGTAGAGAACAGGCTCCTTCTTACTCCCCATTCCCCAAGCTGGAGGCTTTTGTGTCAATGGTCATAAAAGAATCTGCAGCTTCAGAAGTGGGGACTAGGATCTCTCTTACTCTCCATTACTAAAGCTTCGAAAGTTTTAGAAGGAAGGACCCTTCCTCCTTAAGCTTGTTACCTAACACATTTGCTGTTTCCTTCTGAGAAACGTGCCCTGTGCTAAGGGGGCAAATCTTGCATTCAGCTATTAGGAAAAGTTTTAGAAGGCTCCTCCAATATGCAACAGGGACAGGCTGCCAAGCAGACCTCAACTCTGCCTTAAGCCCGTTGCCTAATGCATATGCTGCTCCCCTCCAAGAAATGTGTCCATGTTTTGAGCTTGAGACAGACAGTCACATGACTAGTAGGCGAAAAGAGATGGAAGTGTTGTTCAAAGTCATAAAGTTTCTGGATGAATGAGTTACACTACTGAACCAAGGGTAGCAAGTCAGACACTAAAAATATACAAGAAATGAGTCAAGTTAGTGTGTCATTTATTGTCAAGTTGAGTCCAGGTTGAGTCACCGAAGAGACTTGAGTCTGAATCAATCAACTCAAGTCTACTCACTGGAAGCTATACAAGGTCAGCTCTGGTTAGTATTTATTATTTTATTCATTGAATTTATATCCCACTTTCTCCCAAGATGAGATTCAAGAAGGCTTGTGTGAGAGACTGCCAACTAATAGCAGATGCTGTAGGCTATTTATCAAGAGGAAGGAACTGGCAAACCCACCTGTGAGTATACCTTGCCTGAGAAAACGCTATGAAATTCAGGAGGTCAACATAAATAAACAGGTGACTTGAAGACACACAGGGACATAGCCAACCATTTCTCCAATCCTGTCCACTCCCCGTGAAATAGCTGCATGTGTGGGTGGGTTTGTGGAGTTTCGGAGCCTGTACATCCTGGGGATTGGGGAGGTATATGGCTCAGCATAGCAAGGTCCATACACAAGAAAACTACACTAAGACAATACTCTGAGCTATACAGGATTGCAGCCAATGCAAGCTTAGCTTTTGAGGGTTTTGGTTTTTAATTCTGATTCATGAGGGTTAAAATATGGGGAGGGGGATCAGCATCCTTTTAGTGATGCACAATTCTCTGGGTTTTTCTAGGCAGTCCACATGCTTCTCACCCTCTGTAGCAGTAAAAATTCCTAAGAACCTCCCATGCAATGCAACCAATGGTTTTTTTTTTCAAAATCTAATTACAGTACCTTTCCTACCTTGAATGCTATAAATCTCCCCCCCACACACACACACATCCCTCACATGCAGCAACTCCATTGGGAGAAAGTCTCCCATTGGAGCCTTCCCATGTTACATGATATATGTGTGTATGTTTCTTTCATTGTCTTCATCTTCACAACTCATTTTTAGAAGGCATATCAATCACTGCTCACTTTGGAAGGAGGTTTATATTCTCAGCCCAAGAAAATGGACTTCAGGGGAAGTGCTTTTATGTACACTAGATGACAACTGAGCCCTTAACTTTGGGAGAAGGGGAAATCAGTCAAGAGGCACATCAGATCAAAAACTTATCCACTGGCTTTCTTCTCAAAGTTTCATTTGCTTTCTTCAAAAATAGTGGGGAAACACCAAAAAAGAACAATGAAAGAAATGTACAGAGGACTGAATATGGCTCTCTGTGAAATTTCTGTGTCCAAAACTGGCCTGAGGAGTAGTGAGAGACTGTCTGAACCTTGAGCAAAAAGAACTACCAAAGAAACCATAGAAAAAATCTACCCTTTCAAAGGAAATGTTGGAAGTGAAGCAAAGGAAGTCATGCCTTTGCTGCCAACTGCCAGAATCACACACAGAGCTCCAGAATCTCAAATGAGATTCTTCTTCAGTTTCATATAATATGAGACAAGTGCCTTTTTTTTTTTTTTAACAGAATTCCTGGTAACAACTTCAGCTTGGCACTGCAGACAAAACTGAACTATCCTCTTCCCTTCGATCAGTTGACAGAAACAGACTTTGCTGCCTTCCTAGTAAATGTATTGGCTGAGATCCACACATACTTTACTATGGCACCACTACATTTCTGACATAGTAGACAACCATGATAGTGAACTATGAACATGTACAAGGGGGCACCACACATGAGGTCTCATTGAGCAAGACAGACTCCCATTGCACAGCAGCCACACTACAGTTTCTACTTGTCATGGTCCCAATGGCATAGCTACATCTGTGTTCCCCTCCTGCAGATACAAACATTGTGCAATGGCACAATTTGACTTTGTGTTATTGTAAATCAGTTTATTATGATTTTAGCAACAAAAGAGAGCCAGTGTGGTTTAGTGGTTTGACTACAGGACTAGGACACTGGGAGATCAGGGTTTGAATCCCCACTCAGCCATGGTTACCTGAGTGACCTTGGGCAAATTACACTCTCTCAGCCTCAGAGGAAGACAAAGGCAAAGGAATCTCTGAACAAATTCTGCCAAGAAAACCCCGTGATAGGTTCACCTTAGGAAGACAAAAAACAACAACAACAACAGGTTCCCAAAAGGATACCAGACAATACCTCTGCTGAGACAAACAGGTTCTACTGATTATTTTCAGTGTAAAGCTTGAAAAAGTTATTTTCTAATACAGTGCACAGAATTCTCCACCCAGTATGAGCACTGTCCATGTTAGTTAAGTTATTCTAGGAGTTATAGTCCAAGAAAGCAACTTTTCTGACCTCTGATTCAATTCAAAAGCAACAGTAAATAAGAGTGGACAAGTCTGCTAATTTCAATCCAACATTTTAATTTTCTTTTGAAAAAATTCAAATTCATTACATCAAATTTCTTAAAATATATATGAGTTTTGGGATCAAACGTACAAAAATAAACCAAACAGAATTCCCAACCATCTGCACCCACAAGTTCAACAGGTACAGATGTTTCTAGAGTAGGAGAGGACAATGTTGTACTTGCTATGCCATGAAGCTGCTAAACACAGGATGTCTGGCAGGAAAAAAAAAGAGGTATTTCAAGAATCATTCAACATCAGAAAGACAGTTGAATATGCAGAGATCAAAATCACACTTATAAGCTTTAACCATCCAAAGCCCATAGGATGGTTGTATGACTGACAGTTTTCTCTCACATTCTTTCACCTTTTCCTACATTCAGATGTTGAAAAACCCAAGTGTTCTCCATCAAAGTTATGAAGAAATTTGAGATTTTGGACAGTTCTTATAGATCAGTGGTTCTCAACCTGTGGGTCCCCAGATGTTTGTGGACTTCAGCTCCCAGAAGCCCCAGCCACTATGGTTAATGCTCAGGGCTTCTGGGAACTGAAGTCCAAAAACATCTGGGGACCCACAGGTTGAGAACCACTGTTATAGATAGAAATCAGAAAAATGAAAATTGCACTCATTTGTAGAAGCCAGATTCCTTCTATGAAGCAGGATGACTGAACTGGAAACAAGGAGAGTGACCACCATTGTGTCTCCTGTTCTGTCAAGTTGCCCGTAGTTTTCATGATCAAAACTGAGTCTCATAAATTTTTAAGGTTTTGGACTGTACCCAGTTTTGCAGTAATGGTTGCAAAACAACTTCCCTCTGCCCTTGTAACCCTGCATGTCATCTGAAAACTGGATCTGGGGGTTTCTTTCCCACCTCCATCTTTCAAGACCATTTTTGTGGCTGCATGTGGGAAAGGTATTCCCCCTTTTCCTAGTTCTGTTGGATTCTGCCATTCTATCAAGAAAGGTACAGCCCTGCATCTTGCTCTTTGAAAAGCAGTGGAAACTGTGTAGCCTGTGGGCACATGAGAGCTTCCCAAGGCTTCCTCCAGATACCCTCCAAAATTCCACAGATTCCTAAATATTTTGCCTTAGGGACACAATTTTCTCACAAGAATGGTCAATAGGCATACCTGGAAGTTTCCAGGAACAGCAAACGGATTAAATGTAACCCTCTTAAGTATCACTCCCACGAATCATTCCAAACTAACTGAGGAACCAAAAACTTGCATCTGGAAGGACTTTCCAGCTACAATACTTGGCCAGTTTCCAATTGAAAATGGCATGGTAAGACCTCACATGGGGGTAAACATTGGATCCACTAGACCTGTTCAGTCCTGCCTTAGAAATTTGGTCAAAAAATATTGTGCTATTTGAAAGAATAGCACAACACTCTCCATTTTCCATGGAGAGTGATCTACTGTGCTGCCATTCGAGTGATAAGAGTCTTTTTCCTCCACATCAATCTCACATTACGAAAGGAGTCAATCCAAACCTGGGGAACTAATCAAGTCCATTTTTTTTTAGCTTTCTCTCTATCTGATTTTGTGCAAATCATGATTATATATCTTTCCTCATCCCTTTATCTAAAAGAAAACCAAGATCAGAACCGTTAATTTTACAGGCTAGTATAATTATGGCAATTATGACATATTATTGAAGCTTCTCCACAGTGGCACATGAGGTGCAATTAATTACTTTTGCTTTGGGGGAGTTATAACAACAAAACCTCAGTTTCCTAAGCAACTTACCAAGGGAGCCCTGTGCCTTGATCAAAGACCCCCTCAATGTGCTTAATAGAAACTCCCAGAGTTTACCTCACTATAGGCATTTAATTAGTACAATAACTTTCTTGAGCAATAAAAAAAAAATGTTCAATGACTCTTTAGTATAGGATTGGACTATGCAAGCATAAAACACAAAACTGGATATCAGTAAGTATAACAAATATGTTTTACTGTGCCATTTCAGCGGTGTGCTTCATTGCTAGAAGGAAAGGTTGAAGTTACTTGCAAGAAATGATTGCACCCAAAAACTTCAAAAGTATGACAATGATTCATTAACAAATTGGATAAGATGGCCAGTTGATATTCTCAGAAGTAGCTGTATAATCCTAAATTCTGAAATCTGGGCAGTCAGCTGCCATTAAAAGTTTCCCCTCTGAAAAAAATCACAGGAACACCCCCTGGGAATTTACAGAAACCTTAGAAGAATCCCAGTTTCAAAACTCCAGCATAAGCTCCATATAACAGCTGCATTAAAACTACTGCATGTTTCTCCAATCAATCAATCAATCAATCAATCAGTGAGTCAGTCAAAAAGTAGGCGAGAAGCACTGTTGCAGTGGCGGAGATGTTCTAATTACCAATCAGAAGTGAGGTTCTTTTTGCAAAAACTTGACTGAACAAGGAAGAAAGCAAAGGCAAAGATAGAGCAGAAGGGGGCAAGAAGCAGTTCAAAGTTTTTCTTCAGGCTGTATGTCTTAAGATAATATGAGGATGTCTCTTTATCCACATGTGAGTGTCACAGCTGAGGAACAGCATTCCTGGGTCTCAAAGAGAGAGTGTACCTTTGTGTGGAGAATAGCTTGCAGTGAGGAGGGAGAATATTACAGCCTCCCTTGTAGAGCAGCAGTTCACCTATGTTAATAATGTAAATCTTACTCATATCTATCCAGAAGAAAGCATACCCTCCAGCTGTCCTGACTGCACAGGGATAGTCTTGATTAATTCTCTGTTATCTCATTTTTTCATCTGCTTTTAAAATGTCCCAGTTTCTCACTCCTCTATCCCCTTTCCCTTTGTCATCAGCTTACATCACCTGCTGCAAACTGAGTTCAAAGTACAAAAGCACTTTGCAGTCAATTAACTCAGCAAGAGAGGAGAGGAGGGAGTGGATTTTTTCCTTCCTGGCAGACTCAGGCAAAAGCAAACTACTGCAGCCTAGCCTAGCTTGGATGTTCTTCCTCATCAATAACTTTGCCATCTTGACCATACTTCAATATTCCTTGGTTGCACGTGTCCTGCTTTTCATTTGTGAAATGTTGGAGTATGTAATGCTGTTCATAGCAGCAGCTACCCTCTTCTTCCTCATTCTAATTTCATCTTCAGGGAGCAACTCAGCATAAAAAAATGAGTAGCCAATGTTCATTTTTATTATTATTTTTTTTAACTTTAAAATCTATCAACCTTTTTCTACAGGAAGATGGTGCTTAATCTAAAGAAAACGACCTGAACTCTGTTGTTAGTCCTAAATAGACACTTTAAAGTTCATAAAAAAAAAAAACCTAACAGGATCACCAGCTACTCATTTTTATGTTGTCTGGCATCAGGGTGCTAGAAGCAAAGTATGTTGTAGTCATGATTATTCTGTGACTTAAATAAGTTTTAAAATTGCAAATGCACATGCTTTTTTGCCAAGCATTCTTTCTTTCTTTCTGCCTCAACCTATGAGGGCTGGACACAAAGTTATAATGCATGGAAAGACAGGACATGAGAGAAAAGAAACTGAATTAATTATGACATGGCCATCTAAATTTAGTTGGAGGGACACATAAAAGCATTAGATCTATGGTCTAAAATTATCTAGCAGCACCACTGGTAGAATCATAGAATCATAGGGTTGGAAAAGACCACAATGGCCATCGAGTCCAACCCCCTGTCATGCAGGAACATACACTGACAGATGGCCATCCATCCTCTGTTTAAAAACCTCCAAAAGGAGGTGACTCCACCACTCTCTGGGGCAGTATATTCCATTGTCAAACAGCATTAACCATCCAGAAGTTCTCTCTGATGTTTAGGTGAAATCTATTTTCCTGTGGTCTGAATCCATTGCCCCGTGTCCTGGTATTGCTGAAGGCCAATGTAGAAAATATTGCACTAGATAGGCAGTGGTTTGCCCATTGGTCTATGTTCTGAGCCACAGTTTCTGTAAGAGGACAGAAGTTCAATTCAAATCAGAGGAAAGAACAGGCCTCTATGAACATCACAGAATCCATGTTTGCTCAGAAGTAAATCCACATATTCAGTTGGGCCTATTGCTAGACAACTTTGCATTGGATTGCGTCTAACATTTGAAAGCTATCAAGAAACTGATCAAACTTAATCCATATGGGCTAGCTATCCATATATCTATTCAATGGCCAAACAATTTTATTCTTTCTAACTTAATTCTGTCGTAGCCCTCCAGCTGTGATTGCTCGGCAGATTATATAGATCAAACTGAGAAACAGAAGTCAACTAGAACTGAAAAGCTGTGTTTTTTATTCTGTGGCCTTTGGGTCTTGCTGAGACTGGTGCAGCAGTGCTATTATCTGCTCTGTGACACTTATGAAACTACCTCTTGTCAGAATGAAAAATGTATGTGAAATTACTTTTCCCCATAAAATAGCTATTTTCAGTCAAAGGTCTCATATCTTTTTTGGCTTTGGTTGGGTTGACAAGATTCTGCTACAGTTCCATTGAGCATTGCTCTATAGCCTCCTGGAAGAGACAACTGTCAGGGTAAGGAGATATCCGATGAAGACATGGACAGTGTGAAGAAGCAGGAAGCTTTCTCTGAGAAGGTATTTGACATCTGACAGAATGCAGTTTCACCAGTGTATTTATATGGAGGTCTGGGACCTCATTGATAGGGTGAGGGGGTTTAATGGTGCATATTCTTGTGGCCACTCAGTGGCCATTTGTCTTGGGACAGAGCTGTACCATTCACAGCCATTTCACAACCTGAGAAAACCATTGCATTAAGAGTTACTGCATACCACTTGAATTAATATCAGAAGATATTAGTTAAATAAGGCTAAAACCTGGTTTTAGTGGCAAAAGTCTTCAAGAGGATTCCAGTTGTAGGAAGTTGTTGGAGCTTGAGTTGTCAGTGGTGCTCCGTTGACTAAGCAACATTAGCTTGGGCCACCAGAAGCTGAGTATGTTACTCTAAGGATTACCAAACCTAGAATCCTGCTTTACTCCTAACTAGTAACCAAGCTGATGGTGGGATTTTGAAAATGAGGATCCAGGAAAGCCAGGCAAAGTTTCTAAACTCTAATTATAACAGGCTAGAGTCAACCAAAGTTTTCACACATTCTGTCAGTAACAGGGACCAGTCTTGCAGCTCTTTCCTATACAAGGGGAATGGTCCAAAGCACATAATTCTCATCCTTTGGTAACTCACCATTCTAGACTTGAGCTTCTAACTTTAAGATAAAGAAACCCTCCATTTCTCTTGGTAAGTGTATTATATTAATTATTCCAAGGGTAGGAGACATGCTAAGAGCTCCTATCCTTTTGCCTACTGGCTGGGAACATTACATTTTAGATCACAGCTCCCAGAAATTCTCCAACCAACATGGCCTCTGCTGGCTGAGATCCTGGGAACTGTTGACTAAAAAAGTCACTTTTTCAAAGTCTGTTTTTTGCTGTGTATCAGACTCCCAATTTTGCGTTTCAAGCTAGTGAGTATTCTTTGATGTTCCACACCTCTAAAGAAATGGAAAATTCCAAGACCAGGTTGCTAGAGTTAGCAAGTGTTTATGTTTACTAATTTCTAGTTTGCATGTTTGTGCCCTGATTTAGGGGAGGAAAGGCAGGATGATGATGATCACCATTACTTGCTGACTTCCTGTTTGCTTTTTCATATTCACCTTCTTCCTGCATCATTCTAACGTGCAATCATCTTCTCTTCTCTCTCTTTCTCTCTTGTATAAGGGCCCTGTGTTTGATTCTGCCCAAGTAACTTGTAAGTAAAGTTATTTCATATGTGTTTACACAGCAGATTGGGCTATTTTTTTTTCAATGCTAGACTCCTTGGGTGGATAAGCAGATGTAATACTGATTGTTGTTCAGCTTCCACCTTGCTAATTTGATTATTCTGACAGAGAGAGAGAGGAGAGGGAGGGAGGGAGAGAGAGAGTGTTTTAGGGCTATCACATTTCCCAGGGTAAATTTCCTTATAAGTAGACCTGTAGCACTATTTATCATAATTTTTATACAAGTTGAGTATGCGGTAGCAGGCACACATCTGAACAAGCATTGCTAAACTTTATACCAAAATCAGTGCTCCAAAAATGCAAACAACATTATGCTGTAAAACAGACTTCTCATTCCTTTGCTTGCTAGATTCCAGTGACAAACCTTTCCCTTTCTTCTTCCCACCCACATACCATAAGCAAAACATTAACCTCATACCTCCATTTTCTAGCAGGTTTGTTGAATAGCTCTTAACCACCAGCCTTGAAAGGCCATTGAGATATCATATTTTGATCCAAACAGTTTAAATCTGACTCATTTCCCCACAATGAAAGTCTATGGAGCAGAAGCAATGATCTGAGTGTGGGGTCTGCAGACATCTGGAAAAAGTAGCCAAAAGGAGAAAAAAAAATAACATTTTCTACAACTTCTCTAGCAAATTAATTTGCAGCTTACATGTTAGGAAAGATTACTCACTTTAAAAAAGAAAAGAAAAGCAAGCAAGCAATCTGTTCTTGGAAACCATAAGAGTTTTCTTCCTGCTAAGGACAAGATAGGTTATAAAATGGATTAAAGTGTTCAGTATAAATCTTGACATTTAAACTACTGTGAAAAAAATCTTGCAGAATTGATGCATTTATAACTTTATTTTCTCAGTCCTACAGCGCAGTTGGAGAAACTGTCTTTTCCATGCTTGTAAAATGCAGAACAATTTACTTCTTTTGGCAGGTAAGGTCATCCCAAACTTACTTTGTTTAAAAGCACATAAATTGAGAATTTGTTCCTCCAGTAGTTATCCAAACAGGCATCTATTAGCTGACAGGTAAAGGCAACATTGACTATAACAACCATTTTCCATGCTCAACTTAGCCCACATTCATAGTTTTGTAAGCATTCTAACAATAAAATGCCACCTGGCAAGCCACTGATACTAAGCTGAACCATAGTGGTAAGCAATCTTAGGTAGATGCCTAGGATGGGGTTTAACTGGAAGGCATCTCTGAGCATAAGCAGTAGTTCTGCTCTGGGTTTTAGTCTGAAGGAGCTATCCAAAGGGCTAAATCAATTTTAGGGATAAGGTTCAACACCTTGAATAGCTCCTTGAAAGTTCAGACTAAAACCCAGAGAGGATTCACAGCTCTGCTACTGCCTGACATGGAAGGGGTGCATGGCAGAAACTTACTTTCCACATCTGTCCTAGTACATGTGGTAGTACATCCTAGTACTGCTCAGAAGTACTGCAGGATCAGTGTAAAGATGACAGTGATAAACAGTCCATCAGGTTAAACACATTTAGATCCAAATGATTTCAGAAAGGGGCAGAATCTTGTTGGTGTCTTATGCATATGGACGGTCCCTTACTAAAGTCAGCAGGTGAAACAACTGACAGGGTGTTTAAACCTTTAATAGTTGTGTAGAAGAGGGGGTTTCAGCAGAGGTTGCTTGTTATGCTGAAATTTCCTTTTCTATACAACTATTAAACGTACACCAGCCCCAGCCCTTATTTCACGTGGCAATCCTATCTGTTAAAGAATTGGCAGGACATTTTTGTCTGATGTGGGATGATGTGGGATGCTTGCATTCAGCTCAAGGTCATAAAAGGAGAGTTGTGCATGCAGTGCCATTGTGCTTCCAGATGTGCATTGGGGTGAGGATTGTATTGCACACTGGGTTACACATTCTGTTGTTCATTCGCTTGTGCAATGTTCCCATACAGCACAATGGTGGCATAGCACAATAAATTTGTAAGTCTGCATGCAGATTTATGGTATGCAATCCCAATCATGGCAATGAACTCCATTAGTAGTATCATAGGAGGCACAGCATTGTCTCAAGGACACTAAAGGACATAGGAGGACCTATTACAATGGGCAGCCCTGCTCCTTTGGGAAGATTTTTGGGGTGCTCTTTAAAAATGATGTTAGCACAAATTGCTAGCACTTCCATTCCTTAGGGCTGCCATTCTCTAAGTTCCAGTCCCACTCCCAGAACTGTTGACATCAAATCTCTTTGTGGAGACAGCTCCAAATGCATCTTACTCATGTCAGGTGCATATCTGACTCCGAAGGCACTATCATGTAACAAACAGCCAACCAGTTTTGCAGCTGGAGAGGTCCATGAAAGGAGAGTTTCTGTGGACAAAGGGAGAGGGTCGAACACAATCAGTCATTTCATGGAAGCAGTTTTGGGGGCTATTGTTTCTAAAGGTCAAGTCATTGAGGGATATCTTCAAGACTATTATCTCCAGAGTTTCTCTGACTATGACCTAGTCATGCCCTGAGGTCCTGATCTGACTTAGTTTTGCAGTGCATGTGTGCAGCCAGTTCCTCTTTGCCAGAAAGCTTCCAGTCATAGGATATAATTTTATTTCATGTCAGTGTGCCCCGTCATCCTTTAATAGGGACCATTTCTTGTGAAAAATGGTAGTACTTAAAACTGATGCAATTAGAGTGTATTCATAACCTCAAATTGTCCTGGGTTCATTTTCTACTGTCCTGCTTTCTCTGCAGCACTTAAAATATCCAAGTTTCTTTATTTTCTTCCCACTTACCCCCTTTACCCTCAGCTTGTGTCCGTTACTCCAGACTTGAAAGTGCAAAAGTAGTTTCCATTCAGCTAATTCAGCAGGTGGGATATGGAGAGGTGGCAGAATGTTGCACTTTCTAGTAGGCTCAGGCAAAAGCAAACTGCCCTGACTTCTCCCAGCTCACCTATTCTTCCTCATTAATAACTTTTGCCATCTTGACCATACTATGTTTCTTGTTCATACGGATCCGGGTTTTCATCTGAGAAATGTTGGAGGGCCTGGTTCATTTAAACAGAAATATAATGCATGGAACTACAGTGAGAAAGACTGTGACCGGGTGAACTACTGAATAGTTCTTTGAAAGTTCACAATAAAACTAAGAGTGAATTCACTGCCCCAGTAGAATGGAACCCACCAGCCCTTACTGCACTAAACTATGCAATTGGAGAAGAATTATATTTTAGCAAGATTTCTTGATAACCTGTATTTTGCCTTGTTTCTAATGTTAATAACTAGCCATACCCGAAGTGTATATTTTTCTTGAAAGTGGAGGTAAAGGTTATTCATATTTCACTGGGAAAGTCTCAGTGGATGAAAGAAAGACGAGGGAAAACAGCTAATGATGAGTTAGATTTTCAGTCACAAGAAGCTCTAGCTGAAATTCTTATCCATTTCATATGCCTAGTTTATTATGTTTGGAAAGACAAATGCATTTAACAAGCTGACAAATTCAATTCTCTCACAACTTTATTACACAAATTGCTTCTTACAAGGGAAAATGTCAAGTGTCATAGCTCTTGAATGATGAGCATAACTTTTGAGCAAACCTTTGAGATGCCAGTGAAGAAACCTTGTGGCTCCTTTTATCATTTTCAGCATTACATCAGCAGACCAGCAACTGGGAATTCACAAGAGGAAACATCACATTTCATCCTGGCAAATGACAACAACTTGATCTTTGGCTCATACAGACACAGACAAAGAGGACTAATTTTCTTCCTAGGTGCTTCTGTGCTGTACTGCACTATGCACTGTTTTATTCACACAAAGGTACAACAACAACAACAATTCTATAACAATTGGAAAAGACTACAACAGTGGTTCCAATAGAGATAGGTGCTCTGGGAGCAATACTAAATAAACTGACAAATCATCAGAATGAAATCATCATAGATAGGATCACAATTGCACGCAAAAAGTGCCACTGTATGGAATGTGCCACATTATGTGATGATGCCTCACTAATTCCTGGATAGAATCCAAATCATTGGTGGTCCTGAACTCCAGTGGCTAACAACTGGTAGACAGTAAGAACAGAGCTAAACACCATTTGTGGTTGGAAATCCATACCTTTCTGAGCTTGAACTGTACTTTGTGAAAGATAAGAAAAAGGAAAATAAACATTGAAAGAAAGAAAAAGAAAAAAAGGTTCGGCAGCACTGTACACTTGAAAAATGTGTAAGAAAATCCTACTAGATATGTTGCTGTAATCATCTATTAATGCATCCATTTTTAAAATGCATACACAAAGATGTATGGATTTTTCTTCAGTTCGTAAAAAATCTCCATAAACATGTCCCAGAACAGCTTAGGAGACAGGAAAAGAAGGAACTGTATGGAAACGGACACAAGAGATCATCCCACCTCTGCTTAAAATTATCCACACAACAGAAATCGGGCAGCTGAGTGGTCTCCTTCTTCCCTCCCTCCCTCTTTCCCTCCCTTCTTTTCCATAGTTAGTAGTATGTATATCACTGGCACAAACAAGAACAGGCCGCATTTCATGAGGTCCGGTTACTTTTAAGAGAACAGACACATACACAATCATTTAGTTCAGCCGCTGGACTCTTCCATATTATAAAAAATGCCATCTATTTAGAATTGCTAAGACTGAGATCGCAGCCACACCAAATGGAGGTGTGCTGCCATATTCTACAATGCTTCAAGGTTTGCCTTCACCAGTAAGTCTATAAAAAAAAATGAGGAGCGGAGGGGGATAGGGACACAACCGAACAAGCCATCCTCTCCAGCAAACATCAATCTCAAAACATGTCAAACACACTAGAGTGGAAAGCTGTAATAAAGTGCTTGCCTTGTCACAGAGCTGTCTGTCATTGCACAACAAGAGATTTGGATATGATAAATGTCACTCTTATTTATACAAAGCTTGTATGGGATATTTGTCCTCTGTTCACATTTGGTGTTTTTTGAAGTTTGACTAGATTACAAATCACGCAACGGCAAAACGGAGCAAGGCAAAACTGGGTGTGGAGTGTCCTAGGTCCAATTTCTATCATTTTGGTTTCTGTCCCCCGTGTTTCATTCAAATAGCAGCACTGATAGTGTGGTCCAGGGACCAAAATTTAGCAGAAGTACATTTCTCGAAGAAGAGCATTCCTGGCTCACACATATTCTGCCCAGATGTTTTGGGGGTTGGCTAGGAAAATTAAACACAGTTCTGAAACTTGGTGTCCATGAATCAGTCTATTTTCATGTCATATCAGTTTTGTATGTGATCAGTTGCATCATAAGCTGTCCATTGAGCTTTGAAAAGTTATACATTGGACTACAACTCCCAGAATTTCAAGCCAAAATGGCTAGTGGCCACCAGCAATACATTTTTCTATGCGCCTTTTTCAAACAAATGCATTAATGGATGCATGCTCTCATCGATTAAAGCTTGTTAATATGGTCAACACCATGCTGTCTATAGGATGTAGTCCAAACAAAGTTACTTTTCCAAATTCCGTTCTGGTTTGTTTTGAATTTATTTTAAATAAACCACAAACGTTTTAATTTTGGCATTTCCCTATAAATGCATATTTGTATATGCCTTTTCCCACAAATAGGCATTTTAGACACCTTTTTGCAGCCAAGAACTGCCTCACAAAGTTCAGAGTACAGTGTACAATCGTAAGGAAAACTGTGTTTCAATCCGTGTACCAAAAGAATGAAAGGCTGGTTCACTTAAAAATCCATACCAAGTGAAATTCTCCAACATTCTTAGTTCCAAGGCATTGTCATCTCTATTTATTTCCATATGCCAGTGGATGTTCGCATCAAATGTTGGGCATTATTATGGCATTGCACACAGTGGTAAATCTTCTCTCTGGAACTGTGCTTTTTGTTATGGGGAAGCACAGAGAAGAGGTGTGATATATGACGACACATATCAATGTAGGTCAGTTATTGGGAAAATGGGAGGTGGCAGTCAAAAATTCAGCTTGTCGCAGTCAGAGATCATGCCAGCAAAAGCCATATTTGCACGAAGGCAAATTAAATAGAGAATCTCCCCCTCTGTGTGCAGCAGCCTTTGGAGGTGGGGGTCAGAAGACATAAGCCAAGGTGTCAAAAGCCATAAGCTTTTTCTTTTTTTTAGTTAGATGGGGGTTATTTTAGTCGAGTATTTTGTTATTTAGGTAGTGTATATATGTATGTGTATAGCTTTTATAAGTATTAGGTTTGTTAGTGTTTTATTGTTTATAGTTTTACTTATTAGCTTTGTTGTTTAGGATGTATAATTCATTGTTGTTTTCATTTATTTTATGTTGCTCATTTTATTGTTTAAATTTAAAAAAAATTAAAAAAAGAAGCCACAAGCCAATGGTGAATGGAACTGAAGCCAGCGTGGGAGGGCTCGAAGGCATTTTTTGTGTCTTTCTGCCAACCCTTTCCTGTATTCTGGACACAGTTTTCTAAGTCATGGATCCTCTGTCTTCCCCATGTGACAGGATGCCAGAAGAGGGACAGACCGTGTCTTCTATAAGTCAAAACTGATTCCTTCAGAAAACATTTACACTTAGGTCCTCAACGGATGTAGAACATCTTCCTAATAGGAAAAAAGTTGATGGCCTCTTATTACCTTAACCACAGCCACAAGTAGAGAACTCATTGGTTACCTTATTTCTCCTTCTGCCACCTCATGGATGAGAAAAGGGGAACAAGGAATTCACTGCCATGTTCTACACCTGTGCTTCTCAACCATTGATTCTCCAAATGTTTCAGACCAGCTTCTAGAAGCTTAAATTGTGATAGGAATTTATTCAACATTGTTAATATTTTTGACACCTTGCACTCTGCATATGGAATACAGAAATTAAAAATGTGTTTTTCAAAATCATACACTTAATCATGCATGCACTTTTCAAAATCATACATTTAAAAAGGCTGTCTGCGTAACTGGGAAAGGTTAAGAAATATGCACACTTGAAGTTGAGGAAATGAAGTTTTTTTTTCTTTTTCTTTTTTAAAGAAAATATGTATTTACTTATTTAATCTTATCCTGCCTTTCTCCCAACAGGGAATGCAAGGTTTCAAAAGTACAATACGATTTAAAAACTGTTAATACAAAGTTAAAACACAATTCAACTAAATTTCTATTTTTTAAAAAACAGTTAAAATAGTTAAAAACACAATTAAAAACAAGCTAAAACAGCATTAAAAGATGCTTAAAACATAATAACATAAAACTAAAATAAAGATACTACACTCTCCCCCCCCCATTAAAAGCATGATCAGCCTTAACACACTAAGAAGCAAAAGGTTCCTTAAATAAAAATGACTTTTCCAGCTGGCAAAAAGACAGCAGGGAGGTGGCCCACCAAACCTCCTGGGGAAAGGTGTTCCATAACTTGGTTAGTTGCCCTATCTAGCTAGACAGCCAGAGCTCCTTATGGTTTAATGTTTTGGTCACTTTTGCAGAGCATACCCAGAGCAGAAAGAAGTCCACCTTGGAAGATCTTACTTTGTTTTGTTTTAATAAATATATATATAAAAAACTAGTATATTTGCCTGGCCTTTTCTCATTGGTAACACTTGTTAAAAATACCTTAGGAATTATCTTACTTTACCTTGGGAGTCAGATGGGATTGAAATACACAGGTTTGAGATCCTGTGTCTCTAAGGCCATTTCCACACAGGCATATTGCCCACGCTAGAGCGACCTCTCTTGGAGGTCTTCTTCACCGCGGGGTGCGCTAGAGCAGTTAAAAAAAGTGAGGCTCTAGACCTCAAACTGCTCTAGCGCAGCTGCGGGGGTGGCGCTGCGAGTTTTATAAAAACCACCTTCGAAAGTGGTTTTTATAAGACTCACCCGCGCTGCCCCGTGGCAGCCCCCGGTGAAGAACTGCAGAGACGTGGTAGCGTGTCCCTGCAGATCTGCCCGGCGGCGGGCTTCCAGCTGGCACGCTGTCCTGATTGGCGGAGTGCCGCCGGAAGCCGCCGGACACCATTTTGGGCGCCGCCCAACGCCGGATCCGCGCTCTCCGCAGGGATGGAGCAACCCGCTCATGGGTAAGCTCTGCCCCTGCGTGCATGGCCCCGTTTCGGCCCCCCCATGAAGAAAGGACCTAGTTCTCCAAACTGCATACCTGTAACTTTTGCCCATATTCCCCAATCCAATCTGTATTCAGAGTTGTTAACATATAGAAGTTGGTTTCTTGAGGGAATACATGGCCCTCCTTCTTGCTAGTAGGCCTCATCTCCATAGCAACCAGTCTATTCAGAGCTCTCTATCTGAGAATTCTAAAGGCCCCTCTCTGAACTGCCAACCCCAGGGTTTCATAGAATCTTCACAGCCAGCCA
The DNA here is from genome assembly GCA_948472985.1 of Iguana delicatissima. Lineage (NCBI taxonomy): Eukaryota > Metazoa > Chordata > Lepidosauria > Squamata > Iguanidae > Iguana > Iguana delicatissima. The sequence goes on from CAOKZL010003555.1 coordinate 60,248, forward strand.
ATCATATGAGGTCTTCTCACTTCACACAGCCAATCATATGAGGTCTTTGCCTGCCTGACTCAGACAAACTCGCAGACAAACTTTGAGTTTTATATAGTGGAAGTTAATGAGATATATAAAAGTGAGTAAAGGTTAGGAATTCAGGGAGTTGCAGTGAAAATCATGAAGAGGACCAAAGGTCGAGAGCCACTCTTCTACATTACTCAGCTAAAAGTTCAATATATCAATTAATTAATTAATCAATTAATCAGTTAAACACAGTACCCATTCCAAATTGGCAAAATGTCCTCTCTCTCTCTGCAACTGAGGTGGCAAATCAACAACAGCTGTAAGCATGGTCTGTTGTATTGATTCTAGTTAATTTGCGAGGCAGCTGAATAATTAACATGTTATTATTTACAGTCAAAGCAAATGTGAAACTAAAAAGAAAAGAATAGACACTTCTGCAGCATGCTGAAACTTTTTATACAGAAGCTGTGGCTGCATGCCAGCGTTTGAGAAGATTTCAAGAAGAATCTATGGATCATTGATAAAATTGGGTTTTTTGGATCGAGGGGAGGAAGAATGATTGAAAGGTTCCCCATTAAAAATAACTTTTAACAAAAAAGGCTTTTCACAAAATCCATTTATTACTTTCTGATAGATTACCACTAGCTATTATCTCAAGCATATTATGGTCTCTCCTGTATTGCAGCAGTTGAGTGCTTTGGAATACTTCCATACATATTTAGGTGGAAGACTAGAATACAAAAATGTACTTTGCATACTGAATTCTGGCAAACTGTGACACTTCACTGAATACAGCAAGTCCCAAGCTGTGTTCAGTAGAGACAGTTACTTGGGAGTGTGTCTCATACAAATGAGTGGTAGTTACTTCAGTTAGAATATGGAGTTTTGCTTCTATTTCATGGCGTCTGGGGGTACATTTAAAGCAGGAGTGCAAAACATACAGCTAAGAGACTCTATGTAGGTTCCAGTTTTGTGGCCCTTGGAGTTCCTAGAGCCATTGCCCAAAGCTTTTCTTGAAACATAGAGGATCACCCATTAAACTGTGGTCAATAATCCCCACAAACATTAAAAATAGATGAACTATAATACAAAAAATACAGGTTTTTTTCCCCATTCCCCAGGGGGAGGTGATACAGCCTATGAAGGGGTCTACAGGGAAAAAAAATTGACCCATAGGCCTTCCCAGGCTTTCCTGTAACCCACAGGGACCTAAATCCAATGTCAAACCAGCCAGTAACTGGGTTTTCTCTCTGATCCCTGCAGCAACCCCCAGACTGTTGTTCAGTAGACCAACAATGTGACATCTTCTTCTCTGGATGGCTTCAAAAACACATAGGACACCTCCCTGCTGGGGAAGCTTTCACTGGAGAGCTGCATTGAGCAGGGTTTTGGATCTGGTGGTCTTTAGGGCCTCTTCCAACTCTCTGATTCCATGATTCTGTGACTCCCTGACATCGCTCTCAATTGTCACATTTTTTTTTTAAAAGTAACTTTGTTACATCTTTCTTTCCAACAAAAATAACTCATTGCAATTAACAACATTCCTAGTGGCTCATTTCCAAACTCTGGAATCAAGAAGAAAATCTGCTGCTGGATGCTTTGCATCAGCAAAGGGGCACAAATTGAGCACCACCACTCTAGGTTAATATATTAGCATATATTCCTCTTTCTCACCATACTTATAACTTTAATTTCTGTGCAATTAAAACACTAACTGAAGTCAATCAGGGTGGGGAGGAAGAATGCAAAATCCTCTGTTAAGTGTGGTTTCCTCCTGGCACAGATCCAAGTATCTAGCCCTCATCTTTGATAATTCAAGAGAGTTCATGCTGATTTTGTACTGCATAGTGAATAAAACAAGGTTTGCTCACAGGAACACAAAAGTTGTAGAAAACTGTACTTATTATTGAACAACATTCTTTAGTTTTCTTTCCAAATGCCTCATTCTCTTTTTTTCTTTTCTTTGCAAGTTATAAATTCTCCCTCAGCATTTAATTTGCCCAAAGCATCTTTTTCTCAGAATGTCTTGAAAGTATAATATTTTTTAAAAAAAATACAGAGCAAAATATTGAAGAATGGGTTAATTTTAAACCTCAGAAAAGATGCTGCTGGTTTCAGCTGGCAAGGCCTTCATATCAGTTAGGGGGCACTCTCAATCCATTCTGCTGTTCCGTCGTCTTCACTTCACCTCTCTCACACTTGGTTCTCCCTGTCTGAATGTCTTTTTGAGAGTAGATGCTAGCTGGATAATAAAAAAAGGAAGCAGTAAAGAGGAGTATCAGGATAGGGAGGAGTAATCCTATCTAGCGTCAGTTTTTAAGGAATCACATTGGCTGCCAATATGTTTCTGATCTGAATTCAAAGTAATGACATTTAAACCTTAAATACCTTGGGATATCAATATTACCAAAAAATTGTCTCCCCATTTATAAATTATGTTTCATTTCCTATAGTTTCAGTAGCTATCAGTTCCTTTTTGCAATAGCTATGTCATAAGAAACATGGTTGTAAATTAGTGGGTGGTTACTGCAATGTTCAAAGTTATCTTTAAAGTTATGGGGTGTGGTTATGTTATTGTCAGGGCCTCGGGTGTGGCCGCGCCGGCAGGCGCTGCGGAGGCCGACGCCGCAGTTACCTCCGAGGAGGAGGAGGTGGGTCTGGGCCCTCCGGAGGCCGCAGCTGACGACGGGGGCCGCACGGCTGCCGCGGAGGGCTCCGCCGCCGGGGAGGATTGCCAGAACGCCGCGGCGGACGCCAATCCCGGCGGGGGTCTCCCCGGCGTGACGGAGGCCGCCACCACCGCCGAGGATTGTCCAGGCATTGCGGAGGCCGCCGGCCCGGCTCCCTTGCCGCTGGGTGTGGCAGGCAGAGACCTGCTGGAGGAGGCGGGCCCCGGGCCCGATCCCGGGGCGCTGCCTACTCACGAGGCTGCCTCGGAAGAGGCTGAGGCCGCCGCCCTGCCGCCGACGTTCCGGCAGCGGCGGCGGGTCAAGGAGGCCAGCCACCGATCCCGGCAGCTGCAGGAGAAACACCTGGGGGTGGGGAGCTCCCAGCTGTAGCGCAGCTGTGAGCCCCACCGTGTGCTCGGGCCGGATTGGCCGCTGCCCGACCTAGAGGCCTTTTTAGGCAGACGCGGGGCTGGGAAAGGCACGGAGCAAAAACCGTCGGCTTCCTGGACGTCTGCTGCCCGTGCCTTGTTCCAGCCCTGCCCAAGCCCGCTTCCTGCTGCCTGGTTCCTCCAAGACCCTACCCCAGCGTTTGGTGAAGTAACCTCTTTGCGTTCCGGGTGAAGTAACCCATTATCGTTTTCTGTTGACGCCTGCTGCTAAGACCTGCTTTAAGTTTCCCCCAGCTTGTGTGCTGCAGCGCTTCTGTGAAGGACTGCACTAGCGCTGCTTGTGCCCAGCTCCGGTCCAGCCCCTGCTTGACCTCCACTCGCGCTGACAGATTGTTGCTCCGTCACCCGGTCAAGCAAGATGGAAGGGGAGAACGCGGCTCTGAAAGCCCAGCTGGCCGCCCAGGCCCAGGAGAACCAGGGCCTGCATGCCCAGGTGGACAAGCTCTCCCACGCCCTGCAGGCCCTGCAGTTCCAGGTCGGCCAGCTGCAGGCAGCCCGGCCCCCGCCTGCACCAAAGATCCCCATGGCGGTGCCACCGCGCTTTACCGGGGAGCCCTCCAAGCTAGAGACCTTTGTGGCCGGCGGCCAGCTCTACATACAGGTCCGGGGCCAAGACTTTCCCAATGAGCATGCCCAGGTGGTGTTCATAATCAGCCTGCTCTTCAGGATGCCGGCCAAGTGGGCCACGACCCTGCTCCGCCAGAATAGCAATGTTCTGGACAACATGGCCGCGCTCTTGCAAGCATTCTGGGCGGTGTGGGGAGATCCAGTGCAAGCCGAGACGGCAACTGCGCCAGCTACAGCAGGGCCGAGGTACGGTGCGGGACTATACCACCACATTCTGCCTACTGGCGCAGGACCTGGCCTACAACAACCCCGCCCTCCAGGATCAGTACCGGGCCGGCCTTTCGGCGGAGATCCTGGACGAACTGGCCCACAGCCCCCCGCCGGAGACGCTGGAGTTGTTAATTCAGCAGGCCCTCCGGATCGATGGGCGCCTGGAGGCCCAGAGGCAGGCTCATCGGGCGGGCTCCTCCAGCTCGAGCACCTGGGCACCAGCTCCCCGGGAGGTCCCACCCAGCCGGTCCAGGATGAGTGTCTCCACCGGTGGGGCCAGTAGTGAGGAGCCCATGCAGCTCGGGGGGCACGGCCCCGCCTGACAGCCAAGGAGAAGGAGAGGCGGCGGCGGGTGGGTCTACCTGTACTGCGGCCTGGGAGGACACTTTGCCCGCGTGTGTCCGTCGAAGTCCACCACCCTGGGGGTGGCGGGAAAGCCAACCCACAGGTCTAGAGAGCCTGCGAGGCCTGGGGGAGCCCGGAAGCGGGACAGACGTGGACGCATCGGTTCGGAGACGAGACCCGCTGCTGGTGGCTGCCGCAGTGTGCTACGGGGAGACACCGCCTATCCCCGTGGGGGCCATGATCGACTCCGGGGCATCCAACAACTTCCTGGACCTCCAGTTCGCCCGGGACCACCAGATCCCGCTGGTGCCGCTACCGGAGCCATGGCCGGTGGAGACTATCGATGGGCAGTTGCTAAAGTCCAGCCCCATCACCCACCAGACGGTCGAGGTGGCTTTCGAGATCCAGGGCCACTTCGAACGGGCAAGCTTCCTGGTGGCTGCGGTGCCCTGCTTTCCAGTTGTGCTGGGGATGCCTTGGCTCTCGCGCCACGACCCGCATATCTCCTGGGCGCAGCACGAGGTGCTGTTCGCGTCCGAGTACTGCCAGGAGCACTGCTGGTCTGAGAAGCTGATGGCTATCCTAGAGACCCCTGGGGCCGGGACATCCGTCGAACTGCCGCAGAAGTACCAGGAGTACGCAGACGTGTTCAACCAGAAGGAGGCCGACCGCCTACCCCGCACCGGTTCTACGACTGTGCTATAGACCTGGTGCCGGGGGCCCCGATCCCAGCAGGACGCATCTACACGCTCTCGGAGCCGGAGTTGGCAGCCCTGCGGGAGTTCCTAGAGAAGAATCTACGTCGGGGCTTCGTGCGGCCGTCGACCTCCCCGGCTGTGGCACCGGTGCTGTTCGTCCGCAAGAAGTCGGGGGAGCTGCGCCTTTGCAACGACTACTGCGCCCTCAACCGGATCACCATCCGCAACTGCTACCCGCTGCCCTTGATTCCGCAGCTGTTGGAGCGGCTATGCCACCCGACGGTCTTCACGAAGCTGGACCTCCGCGAGGCCTACAACCTGGTGCGGATCTGGGCCGGTGACGAGTGGAAGACAGCGTTCCAGACCCGGTACGGGCACTACGAGTACACCGCCATGCCCTTCGGCCTGTGCAACGCCCCGGCTCGGTTCCCGCACTTCGTGAACGACGTCTTCCGGGACTACTTGGACCGCTTCGTAATCATATACCTCAACGACTTCCTGATCTACTCCCCGAACCAGCAGGTCCACGAGGCGCATGTGCGCGCCATGCTGCAGCAGCTGCGGGAGCACCGCCTCTACGCCAAGCTCGAGAAGTGTGCCTTCGACCTCTCGGAGGTCGACTTCCTGGGCTACCGCATGTCACACCGGGGAGTAGAGATGGATCCGGCGAAGGTGGAGGCTATTGTGTCCTGGCAGGCCCCAAGGAGTCGCAAGGATGTGCAGCGGTTCCTGGGGTTCGCCAACTTCTACCGGAAGTTCATTTCTGACTACGCGTCGTTGGCCACCCCTATCACCCAGGTGCTCCGCAGCAAGGCGCCGTTCCAGTGGACCACCGAGGCCCAGCAGGTATTCGACCGGTTGAAGACCCGTTTCACAACGGAGCCCATCCTGCAGCATCCTGACCCCAGGCAGCACTTCGTCCTAGAGACCGACGCCTCGGACGTTGCGGTCAAGGCAGTCCTGTTGCAGAGTTCGGGCCCGGAAGGGGAGCTCTGGCCCTGCGCCTACCACTCCTGGCAGCTGACCCCTCCTGAGCGGAATTATACCATATGGGAAAGGAGCTTCTGGCGGTCAAGGTGGCGTTCGAGGCTTGGCAGCACCTCCTGGAAGGCGCGTTGCACCCGGTACAGGTGCGGACTGACCACCGCAACCTGGAATACTTGCAGACCGCCCAGAAGCTGACGCCGCGACAGATGCGTTGGGCCCAGTTCTTCTCCCGGTTCCACTTCCAGCTACAGTATGTGCCGCGGGCCCGCAACCGGTGCATGGGCGCCCTGTCCCGGAAGCCCGAATATGCCGCGGCCCCAGAGCCGGAGACCCGCTCAACCATCCTGCGCCCTGAGAACTTCGCGGCGACCGTGGACGTGACGACCCTGGCGGAGCAGATCCGGGAAGCCCAGACCTGGGAGCCGCCCCGGGAGACCCTGCGCCTGGGGGACACCTCCTCCCCATGGTCGGAGCGGGGGGGGTGCTCTACCATCGTGATCGGCTCTTCGTGCCCCCCAGCCCCTGTCGCGAGGAAGTGCTGCGCCTCTGCCATGACGGGAGGCCCGCGGGGCACTTCGGCCTGTTCAAGACCCTGCACCTCGTGACCCGGGAGTTCTGGTGGCCCAGGGTGCACAGGGACGTCGACCGTTACGTCCGTTCCTGTCCCGTGTGCCGCCGTGCCAAGGATCTGATGGAGAGGCCCTCGGGGTTGCTCCAGCCTCTGCCGACCCCCGCAGGACCCTGGCGGACCATCTCCATGGACTTTATCACCGAGCTCCCTCCGTCCAAGGGCCACACCATCATACTGGTGGTGGTGGACCTCCTCACGAAGATGGCACACTTCGTCCCGTGTCCGGCGCTACCTTCCGTGAAGGAGACGGCACGCCTAGTCCTGGAGCACATCTTCCGGCTGCACGGCCTCCCCGAGGGGATCATGACCAACCGGGGAGCACAGTTCACCGCCCGGTTCTGGCAGTGTTTGTTGTGGCAGTTGGACATCGAGCCCCAGCTGTCGTTGGCCCACCACCCACAGACCGACGGCCAGACCGAGCGCACCAACGCCACGCTGGAGCAGTACCTGCGGTGTTATAGTTGCTACCAGCAGGACGACTGGGTCAACCTCCTGTCCTTGGCTGAGTTCGCGTACAACAACGCCATCCACGCCTCCAACCAGCAGTCCCCGTTCCTGGCCAACTACGGCTTCCACTCGCGGTGGTTCCCGCCGGTCGGGGCGCCTTCCGCGGTGCCCGCCGCGCACCGGTGGCTCCAAGAGTTGCGGACCATCCAGGAATTACTGCGGGAGCAACTGGAGCTTGCCAAAGAGGCGTACAAGCAAGGGGCAGACCGGCACCGGCAGCCAAGCCCACCTCTGTGGGTCGGAGACCGTGTCTGGCTCTCCACGCGCTTCCTCCCGCCCGGCCGCTCTGGCCGCAAACTGGATGCCTGGTACATAGGCCCTTTTACCATCCGGGCCCAGTTAAACCCCGTGGCTTTCCGGCTCCAACTCCCACTCAACCTGCGGATCCACTCAGTGTTCCACCGGTCACTGCTTCTGCCAGCCACGGGGGTGCGACCAGACACCGGCCCCGGTGTCCTGCCAGCTCCAGTGCTCATCGATGGTGAGGAGGAGTCCGAGGTGGCTGGGATCCTCAACTCCCGCCGGCGGCACGGCCACCTACAGTACTTGGTGGACTGGCGGGGTTATGGTCCGGAGGAGCACTCTGGGAGGACACAACGGACGTCCATGCGCCGTGGTTGGTGCAGGCCTTCCATCGCCGCTACCCGGCGAAACCTCATCCCCCGCGGGGTGGGGGGCCGACCCTGGGGAGGGAAGTGATATCAGGGCCTTGGGTGTGGCCATGCCGGCAGGCGCTGCAGAGGCCGACGCCGCAGTTACCTCCGAGGAGGAGGAGGTGGGTCCGGGCCCTCTGGAGGCTGCAGCCGACGATGGGGGCTGCGCGGCCACCGCGGAGGGCTCCGCCACCGGGGGGGATCTCCGGGACGCCGCAGCGGACGCTGATCCCGGCGGGGGTCTCCCCGGTGTGACGGAGGCCACCGCCGAGGATCGTCCTGGTGTTGCGGAGGCCGCCGGCCCGGCTCCCGTGCTGCTGGGTGTGGCAGGCAGAGACCCGCTGGAGGAGGCGGGCCCCGGGCCCGATCCCGGGGCACCGCCTACTAGCGAGGCTGCCTTGGAAGAGGCTGAGGCCGCCGCCCTGCCACCGATGATCCCGGCGGCTGCAGGAGAAACACCTGGGGGCGGGGAGCTCCCAGCTGTAGCACAGCTGTGAGCCCCACCACGTGCTTGGGCCGGATTGGCTGCTGCCCGGCCTAGAGGCCTTTTTAGGCAGACGCGGGGCTGGGAAAGGCACGGAGCAGCAACCGTCGGCTTCCCGGATGTCTGCCGCCCGTGCCTTGTTCCAGCCCTGCCTGAGCCCGCTTCCTGCTGCCTGGTTCCTCCAAGACCCTACCCCAGCGTTTGGTGAAGTAACCTCTTTGCGTTCTGGGTGAAGTAACCCATTATCGTTTTCTGTTGACGCCTGCTGCTAAGGTCTGCTTTAAGTTTCCCCCAGCTTGTGTGCTGCAGCGCTTCTGTGAAGGACTGCACTAGCGCTGCTTGTGCCCGGCTCCGGTCCAGCCCCTGCTTGACCTCTGCCCGCGCTGACAGTTATAGGGTAAAGTTGTGGAGTATCACCAGGCACAGAGTGCATTTCAGGCTCTGTTCAAGGTGACAATGACATGGGCAGGGTGTGTTTTGTACAGTAGGCCAGGAACTTGCAGTATTTAGATCTTGTTTTATTGGTTAATTAGCTACGTATAACTTTAGCTACTGTTGAGAAACAGGTAATTAACAAATTGATTATAAATTTGTAACTACAGAAATAATCAATTGCTATGCTGCACTGAGATATAACCATAATGAATCACTTTATTCCAAATCTCATTCTAACTTTTGACTGATGGAGAGTTTATGTTAGGAAAGGAACTTTCTCAATGAGATAGATAGCAGGGCTCTCCTGTTTAAAAATCAAGTCTTTTCCATTTTTCTTTCTGTTTTCTCTGTTAATCTCAAAATATTCTGCACTTAGGATGCAAAATATGTCTCAGCTGTCAGCAATTGCAAAGCGGCCAAATTGCATATGAGAAAAGAAAAATTGCACGTAATTTCCAATAGCTACAAAGAACAAAGTAATGCAACTTTTGCAATGTATTAGCAAATATTCATAGACACAATTGTGATTATGTCAGAACGTTAGTAGAATTCTATTCGTTTGTTATGAATGAAGGATGCTTGCTCCCAAGCTCATTTGAAACACAAAAGATATGAAGACCACCAATCCAACATGTAATGTGATAGCAACAATCATAAGCTTATATCCCAACTAGAGTAGTCCTGACTAGTGTAAATCTAATTGGATTTACCTGTATGTGGACTCATCATTCAGTGACTGATTCAATGGCTTTACTTTGAGGATAACCAACAGGATTCTAACCATAATTTCCATAAAGATAGGTTGTGTAATTTGTGCAAAAAAATCCTTTCACAAATGCATATACTTACAAAAATGCATAACTAGTTCTAACTGGGCAAGGAGGAAAAATGACCAAGTTTGTTTTGGGTTTTTTTGTTCCATTTTTCAAAACAAGATTAACCGTGTGTTTGCTTCCTGGAAGTGTTCTGCTAATTCCCATTCAAATCAATGAGATTTATAACATGACTAATTTGTACCAATAATGTCAATGTATATGTCTAAGTAGACCCTTTTTCTCCATGTCATGGGACAGGCTGAGTGGCAACTAAATATTAAGCATCAGTTTTCTACCTACAAAATCAAGTAGCCCTTCCTCGGCATTCAGGAGCCTTAAAATCTTAACTAAAGAGTGGAGCTGTGCCATGTTGTCTTGCGCCCCAAAGTTGTGCATGTGAGAAAGCAACTTCGCGACCCAACACCTGTACATACAGCATTAGCAATTATTGAAAGTGGACCTATGCAGGTGCACTGCACATACTTTGGTTTCCCTGTAAGCTGGAACATGCACAGCTAATGTTTATTATTTATTTATTCATTCATTCATTCATTCATTCATTCATTCTATTTCATGTAGATAATCAAATGCACATGTATAGGATTCCTTAGTACATGTGGAAAGGAACTGGAATTACTAGAATTACTTTTGATCATAAATTGAATGTGACAGAACAGTGTGACGTTCCAGCAAAGAAGAAAAATAATATTTTGGCCTGCATTAATAGAACTTTAGTTTTCAAGGTAAGAGAAGTAATAGTCACACTATAGTCTATGTTCATCAGACCTCATCTGGACTATTGTGTTCCATTCTGGGCACCTCATTTTAGGAAGGATATAGACAAGCTGGAGCAGGTTCAGAGAAGGGCAACAAGGATGACAACAAAGATTGTGGGACATTGCCTTTTGTGAATTCTAGAGAATCCAGAATTTTCTCAATCCAGAATTTTCTCAATCCAAATCTGGATCTGAATCCCTGAAAGGTTCAGGGAATCCACGACTTTCAAAAATCTCGAATCTTTCAAATCCTTTTTTTAAAAAGGGTTTAAAAAGCAAGAAAAAGAAGGGTAATCTTGGGCAAGACACACTCTCTCAGCCTTAGCAAAAGCCTAGGCAAAGGTAAACCTCCCTCTGAAGAAATCTGGCCAGGACAATTATCAGGATCTCCCCAGATTGAAAATGACATGAAGGCCCTTTCTACATAGACAGGAAAATGTGGATTAATCCCACATTAATACTACAGTACAGAGACAATCTAGGTCAAAACCAGATTTTCTCTCCATAGCTCCTTATGGCATCTTGGGGTTTGTAGTTTGATGATGCACCAGCACACTCTGGCAGAGAAGGCTGTGACACCTTGTAAAACTACAAACCCCAGAATTGTGTTTGAAAGAGCTTTGCATCTTTCAGCTGTCCTTGAAATTTCAAGCCTGTACCTTCCAGTCAAGTGATGAACATAAATATTAAATGTTCAATTTAAATATCTTAGAATACAACCCCAGATGTAATTTCTGAAATTGTTAGCAAAGGCCATTATTACTCCAAGGGAAAAACTCACCTACTTGCCATCTCCCTGTGATAGATGATGATGCTATGATTAAGGAGCAACTGATTGTGCAGGGGGTCAAGCCAGTGAGTGAGTGAGCAAGTCAACCTGCAAACATCTCCTGCACTGGAAGGTCAAACAGAGACAGTTGCCCCAGCCAGCTCTTGAAGGAGAGGGAACCAGCAGTGATGCAGAGAAGTTGCAGCCAGCTATGCCCATCAGCCTCAATCATGCAGAAGGCTGCAACAGGCTGCGGAGAGGGAAGCTGATTGGACTAGGCTGAGAAAACAATAATGAGTGGCACCTGCTCACAGGGGCTATTTAAGTCTGCTGTCATGGTTGCTCCTTGTTTGCAGCAAATTATTAGCAAGCCCTCACAAATTGTGATTCTCCTGCTCCCTGAAAACTCTGGATGGATTTCTGCCTCCTGAACCTTTGGACTGGACCTTGACGTGGCTCGGCTTGTGTTTTCCTGGTGTTTCGTATATTTGGACTCCCCAAGTGTTCCTGACCTCTCTCCTCCCTTGCTGGCTGCAGCCCGGCAGGGAGAGATTCCTGACACTCCCCTTGTATGTTTGGTCTCCCAAGTTTTCAGTCATCCCTGTCTCCAGCAAGCTATTTGGTTGATGGATTCGAAAGATTTGGTTTGCCTATTTTGGCACAGGGATTCAGATTCGCAAATCTCGAATCCTTGCCCAGGATTCAAGGGTTCGATTGTCCCATCCCTAGTGAATTCCATACCGGTTCATATGCATCTTGCTCCCCAAGTGTTGTATATAGACACTATATCAGGCCTTTTCACATAACTAACTACCTAAAGAATTTGACTGTTGTCAAATATCACCATCTACTTACTAAGGCAAGATGTAACTAGATTTCCTCCAAATTGCACTGAGGTAGATTTGCTGGTGTCCCATATAATCCAAGACTCGGCCCATGTAGTAACCAGGGAGTAGAATATATGAAGTACATTTTTTTGTATTGTAGCTGCCACAAGCAGGTTCGTCAACACACAATTAACCCATTATTGAGTAACCTACCAGGAAAATCTACCCAATTCTATGTCAAATTCTTACCAGAAGACAAATCTCCTTGCATGACTTCGACTGTTGCCAAGTTTCTCCCTGATGCACTCAGGTTTAGAGAATTTGTATCAGATAAAGGTTTGAAGTAAGCCTTCTGCAATTTGTTTAGTATTTGGAGTGTTTTAATTGGTCTTTATGTTTTGTATCTATATTCTGTCCATGTATTTGATGTACTTTTATTTCATTTTATACATCTCATATGTATTTTATATGTTTATATGTTTGCCATATTGTTGGGTCTTTGGACCATAATAATAAACTGAAAAAAAGATAAGACAAAGGAGAAGGTTGAAGGAACTAGGCATTTTCAGTCCAGTAAAGAAAAGACTGAGAGGTGACATGACTGCATTCTTGAAATACATCATGGGCTGTCATAGATTTATTCTCTACTGCCCCAAAGAGTAGCACCAGGTCTAATAGTTTTAAGTAACAGGTAGGTAGATTCTGATTGAATCTTAGAAGGACCTTCTTCACAGTAAGAGTTATTTGACTATGGGACTAATGCCTAGACGTGATGGGGTCTCTTTTCTTGAACAAAAGAGGCTAGACAAATACCTGCTGGAGATGCTGTGGCTGGATTTCCTGCACGGAGCAGAAGGTTGGATTCAATAACCTATAAGGCCACTTCCAACTCTATGATCCTATGATTCTATAGACAGACCAGTGCAAGTGCAGCTTTTACACATGCAGGATTGTGTACTACTAAAGTTTATGCTGGTTGTGCAGATGCCAGATGGTTCTCTAAATCCTAGGTGTGATATTAAGGGCAGGACTACATCAGGCAACCTAACTTCTCACTCTCATGTTAGCCTTACCAGATTCCTGAGTGCAATGACAGAAGGTGATTTTCATGTCAGTGGGATAGTTTATCCTATCCCAGCACTTTTCAGGTTTGAATTAAAAGTGAGACCAAGATGCACCATTCTACTGCCAGGGAAGCCATTAGCTGCCATTGCCTGATCATCTGTATGCAGCTGATAGCACCCAACTGGATTAGAAAGGAGGAAAGTATGTAGGCGTTAGATGATTCTTCATTATTTGCATGTCCACAGCTTTTCCTGCACTCTCCCTCTCACATCTGATTTTCTTCAGCTAAGTTCCCCAGATATGTGTTTTCCACATGACTAGGAGAAAATAGCTCAATGGTGAGACTTTTTGAGGAAGAGACAGAGAGAGAGAGAGGGAGGGAACATTTCTGCCCACTCGATCCTACTTTCTTGCTATTGCCATTAAAACATTTGTCTGGAAATTGGAAACTGTACCAACTATTTAGCTTAGCCCCAAAGGCCATGTATTAAAAATTGTTTGGGTGCATCTCAGTTAATTGGGGCAGGGACAGACAACTTCTTCACTGTCTTAGTCTGAGCCGCTTCTGGGATCAAGGCAATCTGGGGCAAAATAAATTATATTAGAGATGGATTTTTGGAAGAATAATTTATTTGCCTCTAATTATCCTAATCCATTATAGTGTACAGAAAAAAATAACAACAACAACAACAACCTAGAGGTTTTGCTCAAGGGGAAAGGAGAAGAAGCAACTCTGGAATGCAAAGCTTTATATGATGGAAATTAATGCTGAGGTTAACATTCAGCTTTGAATTGTAGAGTTTCAGACAGGCCACTGCTGATCACTGATCCACCCACAACAGATGATGATGATGATGATGATGATGATGATGATGATGATGATGATGGCAGCAATGGTGGTGATATTCTTTTAGCAGTTGCAGGATGCCACAGAAAAGATGGAGTTCCTTACAGTGAGAAAAAGTTTCATACACTGGATGTACTGGCTGGGATAGTCTGAAGTTGTACTCCATTTTTTATTCTATATTTTTATTTTTTATTTTTTTATTTTATTTTTGCCAAGGAACTGGGCTTCTCCATCTTACCTCCCCTCCATAATGCTCCATATCTCAGAGGTAGGTGAAGTGCAGCCTGTGGGTCATATGAAACCCACCAAGATTGTGATTTTAACTGCTTTTGAACCTAGCTTTTGAACCCCCTATAAACCTCAAGGAGTAGCAATTCACCTTTCAAACAAGGTCCAGTCTAGGGATGGGAATAATATAATAAAATATTTGGAATTCCTTTTTTAAATGAAAACAACTTTCTCAAGTTTCAGAAAACCCTGATGAGGAAAATCAGAATATTTTCAGTTTGGGACTTGTTCTGCATGAAAAATACATGTACATGTCTTTAGTGTGGAAAAAAGCCTTTTCTGCACTGAAGATATGTTTATTGTACACAACATTATATTTTCTGTGCAGAAAACATGTTTCTTGCAGAGGAAAAAAAAGCCATTTTTGTGCAAAACAAATTATATGCAATTTTTTTTCAAGAAATGCTGTTGTTTCCTACACAGGAAATTTGGGGTTTTTTTTTCCTACATGAAACTCATTTTCTGTGCAGAAATCACCATTTCCTGTGGGGGGAAAAACCTTTTTTTTTTCTCCCACAGAATGAGCACTGAACTGGGAATAGTTTTTGTTTTTGTTTTGAAAACTGTGCAGTTTTTGAGAACTTTCAGCAAGGAAGACAATTAAATTTATGAAGATTTCCTTGCCTATTTAAGACTCCATGCAACATTTAATTTTTTTAACAGTTCTAATTTTTTAAAACCAGAATTCAACTTCTGGCCACTTTTTTGGCATTCAGGACAATCTGTGTGGCCTCCAGACGTTCCCAGAGGCAGCAAATTGCTTTCTTGCTCACAGGACTTACCCTTCCCTGCTGTATCATGGCTCCAATCATAGACAGAGAAATGTGTAATAGGAGTGCGCCTACTACGTAGCATGTTGCTTCCCCCTGAGGCTACCTAGAAACATAGAAGAGGAAACCTGGAGTGAAATGCAACATGGGAGCTTTAATGTCAGTTTTCACACCAGATCCAGAGCAAACTGTTGACTTGTCAAAAGTGAAGTGTGACAAGGAATGGATCTATGCCCACAATATCGCTTCACCGTTAATTCTGTTTCCTTTGTCAGTTCTTCTTTTCTACCTTCTTGGCCCATTTAGTCTGTTTTCAGTGTTTTCTTTTAAATCATTTTGGTGGCTGTTTGTATTTGAAGCTGTGAGTAAGGATGGGATTTACCTTATAATTTTTTTTCTCCAGCTGTCATATACCAAAGACAGCCTGGTATTCTTTTTCTCCCTTCCTCTGTTTCTTTTTTTAAGCTCTGTAGATACACTTTTCATGCGGCTGATATGAGGAATTGTCAGCCTGGTGCTCAGTGAGACTGACGCTGCTAAAACACCTCTTTGCTGTCAATACATTTTAGAAGTCATTTGCTAGATTCAGAATGCTTGTTATTCTACACATTCTGGTCGCATCTTTGTCACTTTCCATTTGAGCCTCTAAGGCTCAAAGATTAATAGTTAATGATCTGAGACAAGCCACATCATTCTGTACCTTCATTGCTAGACTGTAGGTCTTATTTAGAAGCAAATCCCATTGAGATTTATTTCTCAGGAAAAATGGCTAGGACAGGACTGTCTGTCTCTTCTGTTTTTTCTGGCCTCTTACTTTTTTATGAGTAATAGCAATGAATAAGCTGTTGTGCAAGAGATGTCATACAGAATGTGAAAATGATTGTTTTGAGTGTCACCAGGAGACATAAAAGGCAAATTGGTGATATCATCATCTGATTGTTTATATGCCAATCTTATTGTCTGGTTGGCTAAGTGATGCTTTCATTAGCTGACCTCACTATTTCTTTTAGATTTTCCCAACCAGCACCCAGATAAATTTGTCTCTGTAAGACCAACGAGTTTTGACACTGATGACATTACATTAACACTGTGAATACAAGACAGTTAAACTTCCCTTGAACTATCACATGCCCATTATGTATGCCCTGTGGACAGTACAATCTTGAATTTTCCATACGAGCCGTGCCACACAATCGGTGATGTTTGATCATGGCAAGTTATACTCATTGGTAGTTTAGGGGACAAAGTTGGGAGATCTGAAAGGAAATTCAAGATGTATTTGACCACCACAAAATTTGAATAAATATACATAGTAAAAATCAGCCAATTTATTTTCAAAAATGTTGAACAAGTAGTAGTAATCAGTATTTACATAGCAGTTTTGAAGTGATAGAAGCATTTTACATGCTTATTCTTATACCATTATTCAAGCTGAGTAGGAATCCATGTCAAAGTTCAAGAAAGAATACCTTGAGTGCCACATCTTACTGCAACCTGATTGCAGTCAAAACCTATTCTAGTTTAGACAGTTAAAGCTGAATCTTGTATGCACTAACTTGATAAATTCCAGTGAACTTCTAAGTATAGATGCATAGAATTATTCAGAAAACTTGCAGTCTGAAATATACTTCCTAAAGGAGTGACCCTCCCACAGCATGTAATGCGATTTACCTCTCGATAAATATGCATTGTATTGCAGTGTAAGATAAGAATGAATACTAGACAAATAGTCAAACTCAAATGACAACAGCAATAACAAAAAAATTGAACTGAAAATAAAGGGGATGGGATTTCTCTTGCCAGACCTCTCCAAACAGAATGTCATGCAGGTAGAATCACCAAAATGGCATGATGTATTCAGTAATCCTTGTCCCAATATTACAGACTGGAAGCTGAAGGTGAAAAAGGGTGCATGTACGGCTGAAGAGAATTTGGAATAGATGCTCACTTGTCCTTCAGACAGCCTGATCTTGGATTTTGCACAGAGGCTGTACAACACTTTGCACTGACTTTTTTTTTTAACCATGGCAAATGAAAACCATTGAAGATACGGAAACTGAAGTCAACAGCTTTGAATACCAATTTAAACATGGTTTGACTTCTGCATAATTTGCCTCTTCAATATTTTCTATCTCACACCAGTATTGATGACAGTATGACATGATGACAATATTCTCTTCCTCATCCTAATTGTCCCATTGTCCAAATTTCATATATTGAAAAATTCTAGATTCCTCCATCTTACTTATATGCACAGGGTGGTTGCATATCCCTTGGAATATCTGCATGAACGTGGCTATCTGAATATGCTTGAACTTTATCTGTAGTCTATCTTTTCTGAAGTTAAAAATAATTAGGTGTTACTTTTGAAGGCATTTCCTTTATTATGGGAGGATTTTTTTTCCAGAATTGTAGAGTACATTTTTCAGAGTGAGCAATTCAAAAAGTCTGCCTTCAGGACTTAGTGGGGTAGGATAAAGTCAGATCATTGCAGACATGATATGAATGAACAAGGACACTGAACACTGGATGAACCTAAAAGAAACATACAGATCAAATCTGCAGTGCATCACACCAGCTACAAAAACAGCAGGGGATCCTTCTTAAAGAAAGAGTCAGGATATAGCTACTGAGACCATGGCAACAGTGGAACCCATGCCATGAATGAAAATGTGTTTATTTTTGCATAGAATATTAAAGTCAAAAAGATGAAAGTCTAGGAAGGGTAAATGTAGCTGGCACGAATCAGAAGGGTGCAGTTCAGGCGCTGAATTTCAAGATTCATTTCCATTAAGGAATCTCTAACTTAAATTAGTCCCAACAATAGTTTTGCTCAATCAATGGTACTTACGAAAACATTGGTTTACCAACTTCCCATTGATTCAATAGGCCTACTCCAGTTGAGGGTAGCAACTGCATGCAAGCCAGTGAGTAGTATTTCATTGAATTTAGATTTTTCAATAATTTAATGAGATTAAATTCATTCAATGTCTCCTCTTCCTTTCTTTTTCTTTCCTTCACATAGTTCAATATTTATAGGAAAAACTAATTTTCCATTCTAGCTGGTGTATACACACACATATACATTATACCAGAAGCAAGTCCTGTTTATTAGTAGGTATGCTCTCAGAAGACACACTATGCATGCTCCAAGCATACACACTTCTAAGAGATTGTCTGACCTTGACAGCTGTGTCTCTTATACAGATCGAAATCAGTAATCCATATCCACATGGAAAGAAAAAAATTATGGAACAAACAAACATCAAAATAGACACAGTGATTATATCTGGAAGAAGAAGACTATTAGTTTACTTAATTTATATCCTCCCTTTTTCCTAGTAGAGGACCCAAGGTATTTCAAAGCACTGAATTAAAACAATTTAAAAACACACTTTAAAAAAAGTAAGAAGTGTAAAAGATGCTTACGGTAATACTGATTGAATAGTAATTGAATAGAGCAAAAACTAGATAATGCAAGAGGCAATAGTTTTCAGTGTCACTCTCTGCAATGCTGAAAATTTGGGAACTGAAGGGAAATTTCATTGCAGGGGCAGGATTGGAAAGGGCAATGTGTCTGTAGCTATGCCTTTGCTCAGCAGATTGATTTGTTGTGATGCTGGGTTAAATTACATGATCACATGGGGAGAATGATCACAGGTGCACTAATAGGCTGAATCTTTCTGCCTGTACACTTCATTAGGATCATTTTTTTTTCACTTAAGAAAAGCTGCTCCAATAAAGTATCTAAACAAACTTTGAGATTCTCTCCTATTGAGATCCATGGGATTTGTTTTCATACTATATCTCTTTTTACTAAGTCTCCTCCTTTTAAAAAGTTATAAGTCCTCACAGCTTCATAAATCCCCATAGTTTTCTTTCCTGCATCTCAAAAAGATCTGATATGACAATAGAATATTATTTTTCCCCAAATTGTCTACTAAACTATATTAGCAAAATGCTGAAGGGATGAAGGCACCTGTGAAGCCTTGCCTCCCAGATCTCTTAAAGTATAGAACTATACTCATTTGACATGTTCATGCAAGAGCTATGAATCCAAGCAATATACTTACTGGATGCATCAAATATGATCTTTGCTAGTAAATCTAATATAAGTTTTAAATAAAACACTACATATGCTCATTGTTCTTGTGATCTTCTTAACTCAAGATGCTCTTCAAAGTTACAGTGTGATAAAATCACAAAGACTGGAACCAATCGGTCTAACCCAGAATATTAACAAATCAGTGTTCCTTAATATGTTATTGACTGCATGATGTTATGAAGGGGATACAGACATCTAGAGATATAATTCTTCACTAGGTTTCTTCTCAAAGGTAGCAACAAGTAAGTTCAGTCATTTTCTTCCCACTGCTAGAAAATCTACACAAACCACAGAGTTTTTGAAGGCTATTTGTAATTCAGAACTTATCTGTGCAAAATTTGCATGTTGTTGTTTGTTTTTTGAGGGGTGTGCAGAAAATGGCATTTTCTGTGTAACAAATAATATTTTGGTGCAGAAAGATTCATTCCTGTGCATAAACACTGTTTTCTGTGCAAACCAACCACATGTGAATTTCGTGCTGATGAATTCCAAATTGCAAATTGTCAAATAACCATGTGTGAATTTTGCACAGAAGAAGTCCAGGACTGCAAAGATTCTTATCAGCCCAGGATCCTTCTTGTCAGAGTTTCTCACTAATGAGAAACATATTTTTGACCATTTTTCAAATATTTTTGAATATTCTTTCCATAACTACATTAAAATTAACTTTCTGTGGGCTAAATTGGAAAAATGTTGGCATTTCCTCTTAATTGGTCTCAAGGATTTTCCTCCAACAAAACAAGCTCACTCAGTGAACATCATCTCTGGAATATGTGGTACCTCCACCACATCAGGTATGAAGGGCTTTCTGATATGAAAGACAAGGACTCAGTTATTTATATGGCAGGAGTCTATGGAAGGCTATTTTAGACATCAGGCACCAAAAGCTAATCTAAACATCTGGAAGCAAAGTTGGCTGGATGGAAAGTTACCCTGGCAGCTTTTAGGATACTATGGACACATATGAACATGCACATATATATATATATAACACATCCTTTCGGGGCTTGATTGTATAATTTTCACAGAAGCAAAGGGAATTGCATTATAGTGAGTTAGACCAGTAGTCCACAAAGAACAGTGGCAGCAACAGAGACATGGTAGCAGGAAGTGTGCATGCTGAGGGACATGGCAGCAGGCATGTGTGCATGCCCAAACTGCTCTCTTGTTTGCAAATGAAGGAACAGTTTGGGTCTGCACACATGCCTTCCATCATATCCCTTGGTATCCACACCCCCTACTGCCATGTCCCTGAAGAAAGGGACACAATGTTAAGAGTGTGTGTGTGTGTGTGTGTGTGTGTACTCCCAAACTGATTGCTTATTTGCAAACAAAGGAGCAGTTTCAGCACCTGAAACCTCCTACCACCACTGCTGCATCCCTGACAAAAGGGACTCAGCAGTAGACATGTGTATGTCCCTAAACGATGACTCCGGAGATTAGGGTTTGAATCTACATTCAGCCATGGAAACCCACTGGGTGACCTCAGACAAGTCACATTCTTTCAGCCCCAGGGAAGGGGAAAGGCAACAGATCTTGCCAAGAAAAAATCCAAGATAGGTTCATCTTAGTGTCACCATAAGTCAGTTTTCAAAGGGAAGAGACATGACAACTAGAAAAAAATCTCCCCCTCTCAGTGCCACTTTTTACTTGTGTGCCTTCATGTCATTTCTGAGTTATGGCAACCCTAATGTTAACCTATCACAAGGGTTTTCTTGGCAAAATTTGTTCAGTGGGGGTTTGCCTTTGCCTTCCTTTGAGGATAAGAGAATGCGACTTGCCCAAGATCACTCAGCAGGGATTTGAATCCTATTCTTCAGAAGCCATAAATAAATAAATGAATAATTGAATATTTAAATCTAAATTTAAACTTAAAATTTAAAAACTCAATTTAAATATTGAGTTAAATGTTGAGTTAAGTCTTGGGGGTCCCAAACAACAAGTTATATTTACAAGGGGTCCTCAGTGAAGAAGAGGTTAAGAACCACTGAGTTAGACCACTGGTCTAGCATGGAACCTGCTGCCACTGCATGAACCATGAATTTGTAATTCTTCCTCTTCTGCTAAGCTAATTTTTCTCTCCTTCTCTCCCTTTTCATCTGAAGGTTGAGTTTTAACTGGGCTCAAGTACAAAGCACTGCTGTGAGCTGAAAAATTATATGGAGGTTGCACTACAGATAAATCAGTCTGCCAAATTTGGTGACCTTTGTAACTTGGCGCTTTTTGTTACTTTCTACAGAAAGCCATGCTTCAGTGTTTCTGGGTTACCAAGGTCATAAAGCAAAGCTAACTGTGGTGCTCCCTGCCATGCTTCTACCCTTGCTCATATCCAACTTCCCTCTTTACTCTCACTCTTTGGCAAGTCTATTAATTTTTTCCTACAAAGGGCTAGTGTATCAGTCCTCTAATGTAGAGGAATTCAATAGGTAAACCCTTTTCCCTTCTCATTGCTTATTCACTGTAAGTTTAATTATTTCAAAATGATCACCCTTTCAACCCACCAAATATCTCTGGGATTCATTTATTCGTTGTGTTTTTGATTTCCAAAGTAACAACCCTTTCAGCCCACCAAATATAGGCTGAGATACTATAAGTGACATATGCATGCATAAGTTCCCTTAAACATGTGGTTGTACATTTTTTGGCCATAGTGCCATCCCCATATTCCATTGAAGGCTGCCAGAGCAGACTTGAACATGAGGTGCTGTTGCACAGGTGCCACCATTGTGCAGCACACATGCAGATGTGCACTGTGCATTGCAAATTTGCATTTCACAATTGGTCACACATTAAGTTGTGCATGGTTGCAATTCACTAATGCACAATCGTCACATCACTCTGCAAATATAAAGTTACACTCACTGATGTAGATTCTCAATCACTGTATACATAGGGATGTATGTCTTCACTTATTTCATTCTCACAGCCACAAATTAATAATTTCATTTTCATACCAGCTGCATGAGAATATGAGGGTTTCTGTGCAGTTTTCAAGGACCGTTTATGCTTCAGGACCTGTCAAGAAATTTACTTGTGCAGAAATATATTTGTTTCCTGCATAAAAAGTAAATGTTTTTATGATGGAAACAGTGTATTTTGCTTGTTCTACAGTTGTCATGTACTGTCTAGCTTCAAGTTCAAGGAAATGGCTGGGAGGGTTCTAAAAGCTTTATTCAGAACATGGAAGCAACAACAGCACACCTTGGTAATTGCCAAGACTAACAAACTATTGGATTTGCAGTACCTTATAAGCTGTAACATTTCATATTTGTGCACACAAGCTTCCTATTTAACAGCTAATTAAAACGACTCTTTTCTTGAATGCTCAGCCCACCTGGCAGCTGCTTGACCTTGCAACTGTGTCTGTTTCCTCGTAACAAAGTTCATTTAAAAACATTATCTCATTCCCAGCACACTGTTTCTCACTCAGTTCCATCATCCCCTTCCAGCATGTTTCAAACATCAAAGCACTACATGGTATTACATGGCACGGCCTCACACGGCATGACATTACCTGGCGTTACATGGCACGTCAGGGAGACCAAAGCCAACCTGACAACAGGAAATAGGATTTCTGTCAAAATACTGTGCTTTTTATGCAAATCTCCCAACTATTTTAGCATAAATGAATTTCCCGGGGTAAAAAAAGGCCTAAAGTATGACTAAGTAATTGGCAACTGTTCATTTCTCATCTGGGTGTTTTGAACTGTCAAAAAAACTCTTTTTTCATCAAGGGATACAAAATTTGCAAGTATTCTTCACACTTTTTCCTATGTATTAAAAAGAAAAGAAAAAGGCCCAGACTATAAATGATGTAATTTTTCCTCCCACACAGTGATCTAACTGTGGTCAAGATAAGGAAAGAGGTAAATTAGGTACTGATGGTCATGATAGAAAGCTGGGTGAAAGATGGGCCTTTCTTTTTTGCCATTAGATTTAATCAGGGAATTTACTTGTATAGAATTCACTGTGTGAATCAAAAGCACAGGATTCAGTGTCTCTTGGGAGAATGAAGCACTGACTCTGGCCATTTTATAGTGCTGCTAGCGTATTTATCTAGCGTTGCCCAGGGTTTTTTTATTTTCCTCTTAAAAACTCACCAAACTGTCATTTCCTGTAACTTTGCAATCTGTATTCAAAGTTACTCACATACGCAGTTTGGGTTCCTGAGGGAGTACACTGTCCTCGCTACTAGGCCTCGTGTCCATAGCAACCAGCCTATTCCAGTACCTTTAACTTTTCCCCATAGTCCCCAATCCAGTCTTTATTCAGAGTTATTTACATACAGAGGTTGGGTTCGTGTGGGAATACACTGTCCTCCTCCTTGCTGCTAGGCATCATCCCCATAGCAACTGGCCTATTCCAGTACCTGTAACTTTTCCCCATAGTCCCCAATCCAATCTGTGTTCTCTGGAGATGTTGATGTACTGGCTTTTTATTTTTTTTATTCTTATTTATTTTATTTTTGTGCAATGACTTTACATTTTTCTGGAAGCATTTTTGTTTTGAATTTCAACTTCAAGATTCTTCACATATGGACCCCATACAATCTACTGTGTGAGTCGAGAAGACTATGTTGTGTATGTCACTTTACTTTTTCTCAAATATGTCTCCCAAAGGTTTTCTGGCATCCTTATTGATGGTAGGCCTCATCTCCATAGCAACCAGCCTGAGGCCCAAGAGCTCTCAGCTAAGAATTCTAAAGGTCCCTCCCTAAACTGCCAACTCCAGGATTCCATGGAATCTTCACAGCCAGCCAATCATATGAGGCCTGCTCACCTCACGCAGCCAATCATACGCTGACGCAGACAACAGACAAACATCCACTTTTCTATAGTAGATTATTCCACTTTCAACATCCTGTGGAATTCTGGGGATTGTAGTTTGTTGAAGTCAAGAAACTTTCTGACTGAGAATTCTAAATGCTCCTCCCTAAATTGCAAACCCTAGGATTCCATAGGATGTTGAGAGTGGAATAATAGCACTATAACAGTGTAGTGCAGAAAAGGCCTCTAATTTGTCCCCAGAATGCCCTTTGGAGAGTGTTTGACTTGCTGCCATTGCCAGATGAAGTTCCGTTCCCTACCACTGTGGACAGAAGCTTTGTAGCCATCCACAAGCTGTAGGGATCTTCCTGCATCCCATACCTCCCCCCGCCAACAGAGCACATTTTCTGTAACCAGAGATTGGTGGAGAAGCCTTTCAGCTAGATCCTAGGGCAGTGGTTGTCAACCTGTGGTCCCCAGATGTTTGTGGACTTCAGCTCCCAGAAGCCCCAGCCACTATGGTCAATGCTCAGGGCTTCTGGGAGCTGAAAGTCCAAAACATCTGGGGACCCACAGGTTGAGAACCACTGTCCTAGGGCCTTCAACCATATAATTTCAGTTTGATTCCATACCAAAAGAAAAAGTTCAGTGAGAAGCCTAAGGGTTACATGCTCAGTGCAGGAACTAAAACTGGATTGTCCTGGTTATTGCTTATTTAAATCAAAGTTTCCTTTTGGTCATTTAAGTCAGGAATTAGAGTAATGCTACAAACGGTTAGAATTTTTTAATAATCCCCATCTTTTCCCCCACTTTTCCACCTGCCTTGCTATAGGAAAAGATCCCTTTTTTGAACAACAATTTCCATAAGCCTCCAGCCAGCATGGCCACTATACATGAGAATCCAAAATGCAACTTTTCCACACCTTGCCCATAAGCACATGATCCATTTTTACCATGGTTCAGATCCCCATTTGGTAATGGAAACTCATGGGGTGACCTTGGGCAAGTCACTCTTATGTGTGAATGTGTCTTACAAGAAAATGGAGAACCGCAATGCATGATAAAATGGAAGATATGGCACATGAGGCGAGAAAAGTTGAAAATGTTGCATTTTGACAGTACAATAGAAAAGGAAGTTTTGGCAGTAAAATAGAAATGGAATGTGCATAACCTACTTAAAGATAAGGACTGCCTGGTTTGAACAGGAGAAGTCGTCCCAGGAACCAGAATGTGCAAGGGCGTGAACAAGGGTGGAATGTGAAAAACAAGTCAATCATTAAGAAAGATGCACTTGCTAAGGTTTAAAAAGGGACCTTCCAAACAAAGCAAGTGTGCCAGAAACAGCGCTGCAACTGACATCCATGCTCTTGTGGAGAACTGATCAACTGCTGTGAAGGGTCAAGTGTGTGAGTATTGTGTGTGTGTGTGTGTGTGTGTGTGCTCGTGTGTGTGTGAGGCCTCTTGATTTGTGATTTATAATATGCTAAATAAATGTTACATGCAAAGTGTTTAAACCCAGATGTAGTCTCTTATGTGTCTTATTGAAAGTCCTATAGTCTAATTCTGTATTTACTCATTTCTCTGGATCCAAAAGAACAATGTTCAGATTGGTGACATAATTGCTGTAGTTGGCAGGATCCAAGAGTGAGAATCAGAATTAGTGAAGGACTAATAAATAGAGGCACAAAGAGTAATATTGCTGAGGGGACGCCTCAGCATTCAGCTTTGGAAAAATCCAGGGAAAACCAGAAGGAAATATGGCTTTCTTTGGCAAAGGGAAAAAGAAGGGTGAACAGGAAGGTAATACTGTTTATGGGAATCCCTTCATGCATATCAATGGTGAAATGAATAAGAAGGGTTTAAATGAGAACTTGAAAAGCAAAGCTCAAGATTGGATATACCGGCTAAAACAGAAAGCCCTTAAGAACGCCCAAGTGGAAGAAGGGTATAATAAGGGGGAAGCGTTCTTGCTGCAGAGTATGGATAACCCTGAAGTTGATATAATTGTGCTATTATTTAAAGCTACTGGGCTAGTTTGTGAAAAAGGAGAATAACTGATGTAGGATGCCAACAGCACACAGTTATTATACTGACAGCTGGAGGCTTAGATGATCTTTGGAAACAATTATGTGAACTAAGAGAAAAATTGGATATGGAATATAGGAAAAATATGACACTGACTATGGAAAATGTAAAAAGAACACAAAAAAATATAAAATTAGAAGACAAAAGAAAACAGATAAAAATACATTGCTGGCTATTTGCCGTAATAAACTTACTTGACTTGATAAAAATACTAGAAGCAGGAATGGAGGGTTTAGGTCAACAAATTGAGGAAAACAAGAATAGGAAACAGCAAATAAAACTTTTGAAAGAGATAATAACAGAAAGAAATCCTGAACAAGTAACTAAGAGAGCAAAATGTGGAGCCTGTCAGGCAAACCAGAAAAGAGAAATGGGGGCCTCTCATCTTCCAGACTCTTATGAGTGCTGTTATGATGGAACATGCCCTGATAATCCTGATTATGATCCTTGGGGCTTTGCATCAGCTACACCAACTGCAAAAGGGAGATTAGGGATGAGACATAGGATAAATGCCTTTAAAAAGTCATCAACTACTTATAGAATAGATCAAGATGGAAATGCTGGTTCTGTATTGCAAACCGCAATAACTGATAAGATGGTTAGCAACACTGACTTAAAAGAAATAAAAAATACTATAGGACCAGTGGGAGAGTGATTGAGCCTAGTAGAATACAGAGTTTATGTGGAATAGAGCCCCTGAAAAATATCAAAGAGTTACGAATGTTGTTAGGAGCATTTGGATTTGTAAGAACTCATGTTCCTTTCTATGGTCAATTGACAAGACCAATGTATAAACTTCTGAAAAAGGGAGTTGAATGGGAATGGAATAAGCAATATCAAACTAATTTGGAAGAATTAAAACTGTGGGTAAAAAGAAGTATAAAGCTTTGGCAGCCAAAAATGGGACAG
>CAOKZL010003556.1:0-86245 GCA_948472985.1 Iguana delicatissima
GAAAAAGACATTAAGCAAGAATGAGAATTCATGAAGAAGGAGCTGCAAAAGCCACAATGGCAAACAACCCCATTGAAGAAGAAAAATGAGAAACTTCTCAAAAAGCCAAAATCATCTGCATATCAAACTCAAGGAGGAAGTGAAAATAAATACATAAACAATGGAAGGAAGGATGAATAACCAAGGAAGTGTACAGATGTGTAGCCCAGGCTTGCAAGAATAGGGAAGTCAAAGCTCAGAATGAGCTGAGAATGGCCTGGCAAGCAGAACGAAACAATTTTGTTCCTCAGATCCATTTGAAGCAAGAAAATGATCAAGGAAATGGTGGGGCCATTGCTTAACAAAGATTATGAAAAACTAACAGACCACAACAAAAAAGCAGAACTCTCAACATCTAGTTTACTTCTGGTCCCCCCTCCCCTCTAAAAGAACTGTGTGCTCCCATCAAAGGCCTTTGTAAGGTATCTAGATGATAAATCAAGATTAACTAGAAGATAGTCAGATATTGCCTAATTAACCCAAATGAATTCAAATCTGCATTACCAGATGAACTGCATCCTAGAGTAGTGAAGGAACTTGCTGAGGTAATTAACCTCTGAACCACTTGCCATCATTTTTGAGAAATCTTGGAGAACAGTTGAGGTGCCAGAGGACTGGAAAAGCAAACATTATCCTTCTCTTCAAAAGGGAAACAGAAAGGAAACAAAGAAGATCGAAGGAACTACAGACTGGTCAGCATGACTTCAGTACCTGGAAAAAAAATAGAACAGGTTGTACAAGAGTCTATTTGCAAGTATCATGATAACAATGCAGTCATTAATAGCAGCCACTAGCAGTAAAAACACGAAAAATACATGTTGGAAATGTACTGAGAGGAGGACGTTTTACCACATATGATGGACTTGTGCTAAAGCAAAGAAATACTAGAAAGGTATTCATAATTGTATTGTTAATGACCTCCAAATCAATTTCCCAATGAATCCAGAAATATATTTATTGGATATGTTAGATACCAAATATTTCAAAAAGAATTCATTGAGGAAAATGGTAATATACATGGTGACAGCGGCAAGATTAGTATTTGCACAAAAATGGAAATTAAAAGAAGTTCCTGACATCGAAGACTGGTTATGGAAATTATATGAACTATGGAAAATGGATAAATTGACATCAATATTGGCAGATAAACCAAGAAAACAAATTATTGAAGAATGGAATTTAATCATCCCCCTTTGGGAATCCAAATGGGGAAAAACAGTAGTAAATGAGTTAAATAAAATGGAGTGAAGTGGGTTAAGTGAGAAAATCACTCATGTATTGTAAGTTAAGATATGGAAAAATGTTTGGATAAAAAACTTTGAGAAATAAGATATCAGTGTAAGAGTTGTGAAATAAGGGTATAAGGTAGTGGTATGAATGTTAAAGTATTGAGTATATGGAATTGTTGGTCAAGTATAAATAAGTTATAACCGTCCATGAATTATGCAGATGTGATAAGGGAAGGTTAATAGGTAGGTATAAAAATTTGCTTTCTTTTGTTTTTATGTATAACTTTTGATTGATAGACGAAGAACATATAAGTAAGATATAGATTATATATTATATATAAACATACTATGTTATGTATGTTTTGATATTTATAATTGAAGAAAGATAAGATAATTAAGGAGATAAATATAAATATTCATATAGACTAATGATTTATGTATAATTATGTAAATATTATAAATATGAAATGTTTTAATTTTGCAATTTTAATGAATAAAAATGTTTTTAAAAAATAGCAGCCAGCATGGGTTTATGAAAAAACAAATCCTGCTAAACTAATCCTGTATCTCTTTTGGTTTGAATCTCTAGTTTAACAGATGGTGGGAATGCTATGGATGTTATTAATATGGATTTCAGCAAAGCATTTGATAAAGTCTGCCATGATTTTTTGATTAGCAAACTAAGCAGATGTGGAATAGAAGGAAACATCATGAGATAGGCCCATAACTGGCTGGGAAATCTTGTTCAAAGAGTCATCATTACTTCAGGCTGCAGGGATGTGTTAGTGGAGTGCTGTATGGTTCTGTTCTGAGACTAGTAATCTTCCTGTTTTTTCTAAACAGTGGCTTAGGTGATAGGTTGGAGTGGACCCTTATCATGTTTGTGAATGACAAAAAAACAACAAAAAACAACTCAGAATGGTAGCTAACACACTGGAAGACAAGAACAGAATCCCAAAGGGTCTTGATAAACTAGAAAACTGGTTGAAATGAATAGAATGAAATTTAACAGAGACAAATGCAAACTTCTACATTTAGACCATAAAATCCAAATGCACACTTACAGTCTGGGAGTTACTTGGCTTAGTAGAAGTACATGTGAAAAGGACTTTGGGATTATGGTTAATCATAAATTTCACATGACCTAGCATTGTGCAAAGGGCAGCTAATTATATTTTAGCTTGCATTGTAGAACCATAGTTTCCAAGACAAAGGAAGTAATAGTCTTTATTCTGCAGTGTATTCCACTATATTCTTCACTAGTTAGGCCTCATCTGGAGTACTGTGTTCCTCATTTTAGGAAGGATATAAACAAGTTGGAGCAGTTTCAGAGAAGGGAAACGAGGATGATTATAGCTATGGAGATCAAAACATATGAGGAAAGGAACTGGACATGTTCAGTCTGATGAAGATAAGACTGAGGGGTGACATGACTACTTTCTTTAAATATCTAAAAGGCTGTCACTGAGAGGAGGGTACTTTCTCTTCTGACCTAGAGGGTAGGACAGGTCTAATAGTTTTAAGTTACAGGAAAGTAGATTTTGGTAGAATATTAGAAAGCATGTCTTGGCAGTAACAGCTGTTCATCTCTTTCTCTGGGCATCATCAAAAAGAGGCTAGGTTCCTACTTTCTGGGAATACTTTAGATGCAGATCCTGCATTGAGTAGGGGGTTGGACTTGATGGCCTGTGGGGCCCCTTCCAGCTCTATGGTTCAATGAATCTGTATCTTGAAGGAAGTGACCCTTTCAATTTCCATTGAAGAAAACATTTCATACAATTCTATTTCTTTTTATTTTAAGTCCTCTTGAAACAGAGGATGGGGTTGCTGTTATCTGCATTCAACCCTGTCTTAAGACCATCTTGAGTTACATCATGCAAGATGCAGGTCTGCACTCAGACATTTTCACTGCTCTTTACTCTCAAGTGATTGTTAACATCACTGTCTGATGAAGAAGTCTGCAACATTTTGAATGCCTGTGAGATGTTTTTCCACCTTTGTTGTGTGCCTTCAAGTTGTTTCTGGCTTAAAGACAACCCTAATGTAAACCTATCATGGATATCTCTCTCACACACAGACACAGACACAGACACAGACACACACAGACAGAGAGACAGAGAAAGAAAGAGAGATACATACATACACACACATCTCACTTAAAGCAGAGGTACAGAAATTGCAGATGAACAAGAAAGAAGATGCAAGCACATTAAGCAATAAGCATATCCAATAGATTAATAAAATACATTATTTCCATTTATTCTGTCTCTCTCAATTTCCTTTCAGTATACTACACCGCAGGGTTTGGAAATGCAAAAATGCTTCAACTTCAGCCATTTACATTATACTCCCTGCTTGTACCTCCCTATATGCCCTGTTGCATTGCACTTAATATGGTATTATTTTCACACAAAAGACTGTAAACCAGCTCTCCCTGACAAAAAAAAGTCCAATCTGATCACATAGATGCAGTCTCCAGCCTGCCCTCTTTTCCGTCTCAGAACAGAATTCATACTTAAATCCTTATTTTCTCTCAATTTCCCTTATTTTCCCCACCCATCCACATTCTCTTTCACAATAAAATATTAATTTAACCATTAATCTCTGACACACACTTGCTCATTCAGTCACCTCACTTTTGGAGACACCAGGCAATGCAATCTTCATCCATCCCTATTGTAACACCTTTTCCATCATCATCTTGAGGGCCTTTGACTCCTTGAGACTTTCTTCCACCAGGCCCAGATGGAACCAGCCAGCATAGCATACGGCAGGCAGAGCCAGCACACACATGCACACACATGAACCTACCTACCTACTTACCTACCTTTGCCTGCTTACTTGTGCTCATTTCTCTGCTTGCTTCATTCAGTGCTCTGCTTCCTTTCCTTATCCTATGAAGCAGATGACAGTCACTCTGAGCAGCTTCTTGTGCTATTTTCATGGATCTTAGTTTAACTGAAGGCAAAAAAGGTGATCTGATGAGAATACCACTGGAAGTATTTGTGAACTGCAATATGTTAATATTATTGCTGCTGTTCTTTATTTACATTGCACTATAAATGTGCACATCTGTTTCGTATGGCTTCCCTCTCCCTTTTAATTCTCATAGCAACCCTATAAGGTAGGTTTGCTGAGAGGCAGTGATAGCCCCTGACTAAGCAGAGATTTGAACCTGGGTCTCCTTGTTCCAAGCCCAGTGCTTTGAACATTACTTGGTATTGGTTTTCTCAGATCAACAACGATACAAAGTTTGAAACAGAGTGGAAGAAAAAAAATGCAACAATTAATGTGCCAAATTTGCATAATTAGAATGAAAATAATTAGAATGAAATAATTATAGTGACTTGTGTAACATGCAAATTAGATGCCTAGATTTGAGGAAGTAGACTGTGGCAAGAGAAAATTAGAACTGTAAGTTGAAATAGCAAGGAAGCAGATGTTAGGAAAAGCTAAAAATGCATTAGGAAAAGTGGGAGAGATTGCCATGCACTGTTCAAGCAGAGACTAGACAATCATCTTTTATGAGTTCCTATTGCTCCAACTGGATATGTTGCTTGTGTTGCTTCTCTCATCTCTGCATTTTAGTTGTCCTTCTATAGAGCTATCTGAAATGGATTAAGTCTCTAAAATATTTGAGAGTAACCTTGTTGGCTATGCAGCAAAATACAACAAAATCCCGAATCCACAAGTAGCGATTCTTACTGTATTACAGAACTTACTGCGTGCTAGTATGTGTTGACTGGTTGCTCCTTGAATGCATTTGTTATCTTGTTATGGCTGCTTGTTCCCCATTGTAGTCAGGACACCTCCTAACTTGGTTGTTGTAGCCATTCTTGGTTGTGACCTGGAAGGCCTGGCCTGCCTTGTAATTCAGTTTGCTTCGGTCTCCCACTCTTTTTTCTTCTACAGCTGAGTGCCTGGAGCTCCTGAGTTTATAGGCTTTCTGTTCAAATTACCGTATCAATGTATCGATCTATATGAAAGTCTGGACTAGATGTGAATTTAGTTGCTGGATATACATATAGCCCAGTGTAAGTTAAGGCCAAAACAAAATTTATTGTTTTCTGGGCCTAAGTCTCATTTTATTCAAGACATGGCTTGAAATATTTGGGCAGATCGATATACTACATAGTTGTCAGAGCAGAAAATCAGTCTTTACACTGCACAGGCGCTACAAACAATCAGCAGCATTTATTTCTTTGAGTATTTATAAATTCATACTCTAACTCCTATGGATGGTCTAAAAACAAGTTGCACTTATGACAGATCAGAGCTGTGCTTCTGCATTTTTGCTTTGTGAGAAAGAAATTTTATGGCAAGGGATAAGCTCAACTCTCTCTTTTTCTGAGTGTTGGACTATGACTCTGCACACCAGGGTTCAAATCCCCACTGCCACAGAAACCTGCTGGGTGGTCTTGGATAAAGTGCAGTCTGTCATCATCAAAGGAAGGTGAAGGAAAAAACCCATTGAACAATTCTCTCTGTGTCTCTCACCATCCCTCTCTAACAATTGTCTCTTTTGCCTGTAAAATCTTTCTCCTACATCCTTTCTTCATAAATCTTTCTGTTTCAGATTCTGGAGGGAAAAGGAACCTAGCAGTGGTGATGAGAACTGTGTTGTCATGCATACAGATGGAGGAAGATACAACAACATGAAGAACTGGAATGATGTCAAGTGTACCGATGGTTCCCACCATTACATTTGCGAATCCATGGCAGTCATTTCTGCAGTTGGTCCAGGTTGTGGATTTTAAATCACATCAAGGTTGTGACAGCAGAAAGGGGGAAAAGACCAATACATCTCTCAATACTTTTCATCTGGGGCTATGACTGGAGGGACTTAAGCTTGGATACAAAGTAACCCATTTTCAATGGTAAATACAAAGGTAACCACAAAGTAACAGTTAGCAAAGAATACACATTCAACAAGTTAGTATTTTAGTGTCAGGAAGCTTCGTTTAGCTTAGCAACCTAACTACTTTTTCCATCATGAGAAAGAAAGAGTATTTGTATGAAATGAAGATACACAGCTTTCTTATGTAGAGCTGAAGGCCAGGATAGATTCTGTCCCTCCAGTCAGGGGCAATCTGATCAGCCTTATAAGCTTTTGTTGCAGAGGTTAGGGTGATAACCATAAGTGCCATGCTGAGCATTAATGGTATATAGAAGGAACATATGGCACATGAAAATGAACATCAACAAGTTTGCAGTAATGAAGGCAAGAAAAATAAAATTGGAATTTGTTTGTGCATGGAAAAAATAAAGTATTTTGAGTAATCAAGTTTTGTTTTGTTTTACTCTAGAGTCATACTTGTGTTTATCAAAGAAGTGGAAAAGAAAAGATGGAGTTGGAATGATATGCATGGAGGGATTGGGGGTAGGGGTAAGAAGGTAGGGCTGCCACTTCCATGCTTGCTCCTGGTGCTGTTTAGGCAAGATACATCACTGGCTGATTTCCTAACAGTTTTGGCTTTCATAGGAATTTCCCCCAAAGGGCTAACACCCTGGGAAACTGTAACCGCCAACAGTCATATTGCCAATTCCTTCCTTGGAAACATAGCCTACAGCACCGGGGATTCATTGGTGGTCTCCCATCCAAGTACTAAACAGGGCTGATCCTGCTCAGATTGGATAAGATCTGGTGCCTTTACAGTATAAATGGTCAAATTGTTCCACTCTTATGTATGTCTCCCATTAGTTAATACCGGCAAGTAATTTTAATTTTTTCCCATCAAGTCCAGAGTTTAAATCCTAGACCAGTGGTGGGCAACTATGGGAGGCCTGAAGGCTTGTTACCCTGATTTCTGGGGATCCCGAGAGGGACACCTAAATGCGCTCCAAATTACAAAGTTGGGAATTAGCAAAGACAACAAGCTAGCACTAGGAGAGGCAGGGCAACGCAGTGAGATCTTTTAGCCAGCGTCTATGGGGTCAGGCCAAGTCAAGGAGCAGACAGATGCAACTAATAATTGTTGTTTTTATTGATATACAGTCAAACACGTGTATGCAACACGCTCACACAGAGAACTATAGAAATAAAGGTAGGAGTGGTATAGAGGGGTTTTAAGAGGAGGTTTGGTATGGGAAATACTGCACCTGTCCTGAAACCCAGAAAGTCTGAAGAAAAGGGTCCGTAGAAGTAGAGATCTTAGCCCGAGGAGCTGAGGGGAAGGCTCGCTGAATGAAGCGGCAGCAAGGTGGGATGGAAGCCAAGAGCAATCCGATGAAGCGCTCAAAGTCAGGGGTTCTTATAGGGGAAAATGCGGCTGCAGGCTAGTCCGTTCTCGGGGATAACAATGAGTTTTGGGCTGGAGACAAAGCCTCTGAAAGGTCAGAATTTTACATGATTGAGTCAAGACCGAATTGTCAATAGAGTAGCCAGTATGCAAACGCGGAGTGCTTGACGATTGAGTATTCGGTTCATCAAGCTGCCTGCTTGGGGCAGGGAGTTCTTTGTAAGTAGCGTGCGTACATAATGTGGTACTTGCCTTGAGGTCTCCTGAAGCGGCTGTCTGGCTTTTTCTGGCCTGCCTGTATTTGTTTGGAATATTACAGCGATTTGCGGCCGTGCCTGAATGTGTGCTTGTCCAGGGGCCCCGCAAGCACGTGGGAAGGAATAGGTAAAGAAGGCCAAATTATTGATATCAAATGATATCTAATATCCCACGAGCTCGGGCTAGGAAACTGCGGTAACAGGCTGCATTACCTTGGGAATACATTCCCAGCCACACATCCACTGCAAAAAAATCTCTGTTTTTGCCCTCGCAAATCCCCCTCAAAAGCCTGTAGGGACTGTGAAGTGTGTTTTAGACCTCACAGAGCCATTTGGGGCCTAGGAGAGACCTTTTTTTCAAAACTGGAAGTTACCAGATGTAACTTCGAGTTTATTCTTGCTTTTAACAAGGGCCTTTTCCGGGCCCAAAGTGCCTTGGTCCCCCCCCCCCAAAATATGGCAAAATTGCCCCCATGCTCCCTAGAGAGCATTTGACGTGAAAAAAATGTGGCTCTGCAGGCCACGAAAACAGTGCTGGGGGTTGTGTGCACTCTACCCACTCCTACCCTAAACATTAACATGCTTCACTTGAATATACCACCTACCAGTGGCCTGGCATGAAACAGTGTTCTCTTATTTTTGAGGATAGGGATTACATCAAAGGCTTAGTCATCAGAGTATTCCCAAACTCCTCCTTAATTTCAACTCTCAAGTCCTTTCCCCATGTCTGTTCCATGCTCTGCCTTTTACCATATGTCAAATCTATTAGAACCTAAAAATTTAGAAGAATTTACTTTCATATTATTTTCAGCAGGGAGAAAAAACTCTTCAAAACAACATAGCCAGGAAAGGATCACTCTTATTTAAAATAAAAAGGTTGTGTATACAATCATTTTAATCATTCATGAAATAGTCATTGTAGTCATTAGTGGAATTAATAGGTTAGTCAAAATATAGACAGTCCTGACTAACAAATGATTGCTAATGTTTTGAAACACAAATGTTCTGTGTTTTGAATTGTTAAGTAGCTTGTGAATGGTACTGTCCTCATCCAATATGGAAGCAAATATAGTTGTGTTGGTTGCCTCACATGGTCTTATATAATTGGAAACCACCCGGCTTACTATAAGCTTATGACCTGATTTCTCTGGGTTCTCACTTAAACCATTTGCTGTCTGGCTTGGCTTTGCCACACACTTTGAAACTTCCCAGGCTAAGCTGATGGTTCTCAAAATGTAAGGGAGGCCTCATAATGGAGGAGAATGAATGAATATAAAGACAAAACTCCCTCTTCCCTCCTCAAGTCATTCTTGAATGGGCCAGGAGGATGAATAACTCCTTCCAGCTACTGTAGTTCTGAATTTGAGAAGTGATGACAAGTCAATAATGAAGTGTCTACCACACTATCTTGGCTTCCTTGGTGTCATCTCTCTCTACTGTAGAATCACTGTGG
The DNA here is from genome assembly GCA_948472985.1 of Iguana delicatissima. Classification (NCBI taxonomy): domain Eukaryota; kingdom Metazoa; phylum Chordata; class Lepidosauria; order Squamata; family Iguanidae; genus Iguana; species Iguana delicatissima. Next base: position 9,218 of record CAOKZL010003556.1, read on the forward strand.
TTCTTCCTTACTAGCGGTAACTGGGCACCCTGTTCTGGGTATAACTGAACATGACATTTCTATCAAGCACCAAGGCAACAATCAATTGCCCAGCAACACAGTGATGTCACAGGGGTGTACCTTGGCTAGCTGGGACTTAAATGCCATTGCTACAAGAGAAAAGAGAGGGGACTACAGTGGCGGTGAAGAATAAGGAAGGCCACTGTCTTACGAGCACATCCCTCTCCTGTGGGCCTAACTTTAACCAGCAGAAGGAAGTTGTCAAGGGTCAGGACTGGAGAAGAAAGATACTTGTCAGATGCAACTCTAGTCTCGTTGGCCATCCATACAACTCTGACAGAGAGACAATGCCCATGAGGAAGCTGAGGTCAGAGCCAGGTAGATCAGCCAGTTGCAATACTGTAGAGCACAGGTGTCAAACGCAACTTCATCTTGGGCCACATCAGCATCATGGTTGCCCTCAAAGGGCCGGTTGTAGCTGTAAAATGATATAAATGTATCTACTCTTTTATCACATTAAATCATATTTATCACAGCTCCCCTGAAGCCTCCTCTTCCCCTTGCCTTTGCTAATTCTGTGTCCTGCTCCATTTCTGTCTCCACTAGAGCAGGACTGACCCACAGATGTGCTAGAGTTCCTTCTTTCATTCTGCCCTAATTGCTTTCCGGGTTACAAAAGATCACAGTTTAAAAAACTTTCTTGGACTACAACTCCTAGAATCCAGCAACCAGTATGGCTGGCTGGAGGAGTCCAAGTGGTTCAGACAAAAATAAAAATAATGTTTCCAAGCTCTGTAAAAAATGGAACAAAACACCTGTGGCATCTCTCTTGCCCAGTCTCAAAAGTGAGACCATCTAAACACTGAGGATTTGTGTCGGGTAGCCCTCTGTATTTTAGTAATGGAATATGTAGTGGGAGTTAAGTAGCAGCTTGCTTGTAACAAGGTATGGGAACCAGAGACCGTTAGATAAACAAAAAGCACCAATAAGCACAGCCAGGCTGTACCAGAACTTCAAGGTCTTTTGCGGGTGGGAAGATGAACTCTTTGTCTTTTATGTTTCTATTTTGCTAATTGCCTCCAGGTCACTCACTGAAGTCCTGCACGATGTATCACACTCCTAATAAAGAGTGTTTATGTACTGTTCTATTTGAATTCAGTTCCTGACAATTTGTCTCTCCAATATCAACAGATATAGAAGAGAAATCCCAAGTTGAAAACAGGATTGCCAGGATTAGGAAGGGGGTATATTTTGCTTCATTTGTAGGAAGCCTCCTCCAAGAACTGCAAGACTGAAGATTAATCATGAAGGCTTTGCTTGTTTCGTTCTTTCTTTCTTTTGAGACAAGCAGTCAGATGTAGCTGCCTTATCTGAGTTATTTTAAACTCAAAATAATATATGCAAATGAACAAAGAGTAAGAGTATCTGGCAAAGGAGCCATGATCAATGGCTGGAACTTCTCCCCCATCCAGAAAAACCCACGTATCCCTGACCCAAGCTGCTATTGCACCCTCTGTCCCCTAGACGGCACTCTGCCATGCTGTCCTGCCCAGCAATAGAGCCCTTTTCTAACACGATGCAGAAAGCAAAACAAGGCTGCAAGTATGTGGGCAGGTTTTCCCCAAAGCTGCTGGCTGGTCCCATGGCCTGGGTAAAGACAGGGTGGTAGGATGGAAGGCAAATACCCCATCAGAGAGCAGGGGTCAGAGCAAGGGAGCCTCTCCGTTCCTTCTTGCTTTCCTCTTACTTCCACCCTTTGCAATCTCTTGACAAATTTCAGCAGCTGAAGTTCCCTCTTGGTGCACTACTTCAAGGTGTTGGCTGGATTGGGCCAGTGGTGAGGGCATGAAGGGAGGCATGCCAGACCAGAAGGAATCACTCCTGGATGCTCCATGAGGATCTGCTAGGTCCCTTATTTTATGACCTTAAGGTCAATCCTGATAATGATATTGCGTGACATTTTGGAGAGGTGGAATGAGGAAAGGAGGATGTTAGGCCCCGCTTTGGGGATCCCCAATATCAGTATAGTTTGGATGGGCATCATACCTAATTGGCATCATATGTAATTGGCAACACATTTTATTGGCTCTGATATCAAATCCAAGCCTGAGAGGTGACAGAGAGGTCAAACTGAGCGAGGGAAAGAATTTGATTGTAAATGTGAGAAGCACAGGTCTCCAAAATTCCTCCAGGTAAGACTGAGTCATCTGTCAGGCAAATACACACCATTCCTGTGGATAATAGGCTTAAATAGAAGCTGGACTTTTCCAGGGAATCCAACTGTGAGGAGCCCACCAGGACACTGATTGACAGATATCCATCCCTTGTACACCTGGATTCTTTCCTCTGTCCACACAGCACCCACAATAGACAGCTATTACAACATTCATCATGTCTTTGTCAATCAAAGCACTAAGCCTATCAACAGGCGAAAGACTCATTGTCCTCAACAGGTTCCCTTTGTCTTGCATTTGGAACCTTCACAGCCACAAGCCATTTTCAAGGTATAAATACCCCTGCTTTGAGGAGGCCCAGGGCAGTCTACCCGTCACTCTGTCTGTCTGGCTCCTGAATGAGAACTGCCCTTAGGTCCTACCTAAGCCAAAATACATTTCTGCTCTTCTCTACACTTCTGGACTGGTAATTATAAATCCCCCCAAATCCCTCAGCCTCTCTATAATTTTTCCTCCCTTTCTCTTTCAACTAGCTCTTGTGTGAATGTGTGATTGTGTGTATCTTGGTTTTGCTTGGTTTTTGGCTTGGCCTGACCCTGTAAAAATTGGGTTTAAAGATCTCGCTAGGTTATCCTGCCTCTTGTAGTGCTACAGCTTGTGCTCTGGCTAATTCCCATTCCCCATTATTTGGAGCACATTGAGGTGTCCCCCACGGGACCCCAGAAATCAGGGTAACAAGGAGATTGATTCTTATGGCTCCCTTGTTGTTTTGTGGCTGCCTCAGTTTGTCCTCCTCTGATGAAGAAGGATGTCCCTAGATGCCACTTTGATGAAGGCAACAAAGAGGAGGAGGATTTTGGAACCTGAGATTCCTCTCCAACCTCCTTGAATTGGAAGCCCTTCCCAAGCCAGGAGTAGGAGTAGGAGTAAGAGGAGGCTGTAGCTGTGCCTCCCCTCGCCAATTTCCTGGCTTCAGCACAAACAGCCAAGTTTATTAAAGCAGACCCCCTCTCCTGTCCCACAATTGTCTCTGAGGAGGTCACCTGGGTTTTAATAGGGTTTCCAGCAAGTCACTACCACAGTCTTCCTCCTCACAAAAAGAAGTGGGGGGGGGGAGATTTAAGGAGATAGAGTCCAGCCTTTGCTACCCACTCATTCTCCTCAACGAGACTTTTGCAGCATAACTTTCTGGGATGTCACACACCCCTCCTCAAAAATGAAAGTGAAGGGCTGATTCCAAGCCTGGCTGGGGAGGGGGCTCAGCTCCTATCCTGGCTCCTGTAGCAATACTCTTGACAGTGAGACTTGGACAGAGGAGAGGTCAGAAGTAGAAGTAGATTGCGAGTCCTGGCTGCTGGGCCCCTTTTCAGAATACCAGCAGCTGGGGGCCTGAAATGTGGAGATCAGACTCACCAGATGGGGGGAGTGCTGCAGCTGCAGAAGAGATATGAGGGCCACATGAAATGGCCTGGTGGGCTGGATTTAGACTGCAGGCCTTGTGTATGACACATGTGCTATAGAAGATCTTGCTATGTCAAATAGACTGCATACTGTTATCCTGTGGACAGACCCCCATCCTGGGAAGTATGATTTTGATATTAAAATGCATCTGAGCCAGAGGTGGCTGGGTTGGTACATAGACAGACGGGCTAGCGATCGGACAAAAGATTAGCTGCATCTCACAAAGAATGGAAAGAACCTCTTTTGTAGTACCATGGTAAGTCTGATCAAGAGGGTTTTAAACTAAATCTTTGTGAGGTGGGAGATGATAACTCAAACAATAGCCCAAAGGCAAACTCTAAACACAAGGATGTGAACTTGAGAAGAAGCTGAGGAAGAGAATGAGATCCACAGAAAAACTGAAAGCAAATTAATAAGTGAGAACAAACAAAACTTCCAGTGTTTATATACCAATGGACACAAACAAGATGAACTTGAAGTCCTAGTGCAGGAAGGTAAATATGACTTTATGGTCATAACAGAGACCTAGTGGGATGACTCCCATGGTTTGAAAATTGCAATTCAAGAGTATGGCTTGTTCAAAAAGAATAGATATGGCAGAAAAAGAATAGTTGTAGTATTGTATGTCAGAGAGAAATCCACATGCACAGAAATCCATGAGAATGTTCAGAGTGGCCCAGCTGAGAGCATTTGTGTAAAAATAAATGGGAAATAAAGAAATTGCTGTTTTGGTAGAAGTTTATTACAGGTCGCCAAACCAAGTAGAGGTGGTGGATGATGCTTTTCAGATGCTGAAAAATCTCAAAGATGCAAGTATTAGTATAGTAGGCCTTCCACTTTCACAAGTGAAGGCATGGGACCCCTGTGAAAGTAGGAAAACTATGAATAAAAATTTCAAAGTCCAACTGACTCCTAGGACTACTGAAGCCAATTTTACAAACCGAAACAACAACAGCAGCCAATCATCATGCAGGCCAATCCAGCTCCTGACCCCCCTTCTCCTCCTCATCCTCTACCCTCTATCTGCCATCATCCCTATAGCCCCAACCCACACCTTCTTTTTGACATCTCTGCACAACATGCCTCACCCAAATTTTAAGAGCCATCAAACTCAAGCAGATTTTGCAAGCTGCAGCAGCCAATGGCCTCAGCCAAACCCAATATAGCTCCTTGCTACATTCCCTTTCCTACCCTCCTCCCTGTCTTCTGTCATCCCAACAGCCCTAGTCTGTACACCCTTGTTTCAACATGCCTCATCCAGATTTTCAGAGCCTCAATCCCTTCCACCAAACTCAAGTCCATTTTAGAAGCAGCCAATGGAAGCACGAGAAGCATTATGTTCCTACTCTTCTCTCTCTTTGTACCCACAAAAATAACAAGAGAGTGAGGCTGTCCAATAGTGAGACAACCTCACTCATGTGATTTTTCTCCCAGCATGTCATGTGCAGTATCTTGTGTTTCTTGCAGCTGAAAACATCAACTATACAACACAATATTGTATCCAATGTGCTGTGCTTCTAGAGCTGCTGAAAGTGCTCTCAAGAGGGAAAAGACAGTGAGGTTAAATAAATATGCTGCATACAGTGAAGTGAGCTTTTGCAGTTGCCCACCATTGTGGCATCAACGAGTCAATAGTAAGGTACATTAAAAAAAACAAAAGGAAAGGAAAGGAAAGGAAAGGAAAGGAAAGGAAAGGAAAGGAAAGGAAAGGAAAGGAAAGGAAAGGAAAGGAAAGGAAAGGAAAGGAAATCTGTGCAGCTACTGCTGCAGATATACATTTGAATACAAAGATTCTATATCAGGTGTGAGAGCCTTACATCTCTCATGTCGAAAGTGCTACTTTTATATAGGTGCAGGATTGCTAAAAAAAGGGCATTCCTATAGATTCCAATAAGATAAGAGGGAAAGTAAAGTCCTCATATGTTGCTTTAAAGGACTTTTACCATATATGGAGTGAGAAATGCCAGTTGTCTAAGCTGGGTTCAGGAAAGGAAGAGGCACTAGGAATCATAATGCAAACTTACATTGAATAATGGAACACACCAAATAATCTAAAAGGAAAATCAGCATGTGCTTCATAGATTACAGCAAAGCCTTTGATTGCATATATCATGAGAAACTATGGATTGCTCTTAAAGAAATGGAAATGCCAAAACACTTGATTGTCCTGCTGCATAATCAGTATGCAGGAGAGGAGACTATTCTTAGGACAGAATATATGGAGAAATGGAATGATTTCCAGTTGACAATGGGGTCGTACTAGGCTGAATTTTATTACCCTTTAACTTGCATGCCGAACTTAACATACGTAAAGCAATATTAGACTCAGAAGGAGGCATGAAATTTGGAGGAAGGGAACATTAACAATTTAAGACATGTAGATGACACCATACTACTAGCAGAAAACAATAAAGACTTGGAACAATTACTAAAGAAAGTCAAGGCAAAAAGTGTAAAGGCAGGTTTACAGTTGAAAATTAAAGAAAAAAATAATTACTACGGATGATTGACATAACCTTAAAGTTGAACAATGAGGACATGGAAGCAGTTCAAGACTTTCCACACCTTGACTCAGTTATTAAGCAAAATGGAAACTGCAGTCAAGAAATCAGAAGAAGACTATGGACGTCGTCATCCTGCACTGGGGATGGGAGAAGGATAGGACCCGAGCATCTGTTCTGCTTGACATTGTCTTGGTTCCATCCTTCTCCTGTCCTCAGGTGGTATGATCATGCCACAAGTCATTGCTGGGTTTTCCCCATCAACGACTGGCAATCATGCAGCCCTCCTACCACCTTCCTGCACTTACCTGGTGTGCAGAGGTCCTCAAAGCGCAGTGGAAGTGCTTCCTGCCCCAGTGTAGCCTGGGTGCACTGCAGAAGGAAGATGTGGTGCCATCACGCTTCCTCTATTTGCAGAGGCAGCTGGTGCAGAAGGGAGTGCTCCTGTCATGCTCCTCTTCTGGCAGAGACAACTCCAGGACCTGCACCTGATGTCTTTGGAATAAGGTAAGCTATGGAAAGGGCCCAGACTTACTTGGAAGGGCAGCTATGAAGGAACTAGACAAGATCCTCAAGTATCAAGATACATCATTGAATACTAAGGTTAGGATTGTCCACATCATCATATTTCTAATTTCTATGTATGGTTGTGAAAGCTGGACAGTGAAGAAAGCTGAGAGGAAGAAAATCAACTCATTCAAAATCTGGTGCTAGAGAAGAGTTCTGTGGAAATTCTGGACTGCTGAAAAGACAAATGAATGGGTTCTAGAGCAAATCAAGCTTGAACTCTCCCTAGAAGTCAAGAAGATTAAACTGAGGCTGTTGTCCTTTGGCCATATCATGAAAAGATGGGACATGTAGGGAAAAAACAATAATGCTTGGAAAAGTGGAAGGCAGGAGGAAGACCACATTACAAGATGTGACAGACTCAATCAAGGAAAACATGTCCCTGAATCAGCAAGACTTGAGCAGGGCAGTTGAGGACAGGGTGACCTGGAGAGCTCTCATTTGTAGGGTTGCCATAAGTCAAAGTCAACCTGATGGCAGTCAGTAACAACAACAAAGGAAAGGGAAGGCAAAGAGTCTACCTATATTGAGTTTCATTCTAGCTAGGAGTGGTTTGACAATTTTAGGAAAAGATTCAGCCTACATGGAAGTCATGCCCTATGAGGGTAGACTTAGAGAGCTGGGTATGTTTAGTTTGCAGAAAAGAAGGTTAAGAGGGGACATGATAGCCATGTTTAAATATCTGAAGGGATGCCATGTAGAGGAGGGAGAGGGCTTGTTTTCTGCTGCTCCAGAGACCAGGACAAGGAGCAATGGATTCAAGCTGCAGGAAAGGAGATTCCACCTGAACCTCAGGAAGAACTTCCTGACAGTCAGGGCTGCCCGGCAGTGGAATACGCTGCCTCGGAGTGTAGTGGAGTTTCCTTCTTTGGAGGTTTTTAAGCAGAGGCTGTATGGTCATCTGTCAGGAGTGCTTTGAGGGTGTTCCTGCATGGCAGGGGGTTGGACTGGATGGCCCATGTGGTCTCTTCCTACTCTACATTTCTATGATTTCTATGATTTCTATAATGTAAACACTACAGGAGAACAGGCCTCTGCTGGTCACAAGACAGCCAGTAAGTTCTGGATATCTTAAGAGAACTTATGGCAATGAAGGAATATGAACCAGAGCAGATATTCAATGCAGATGAAACTGCTCTGCTTTGGAAAAGAATGCCACAGAAAACATTTATAAGCAAAGAAGAGAAGCAAGCAATAAACTTTAAGGCAGCACGGGACAGACTAACCATGCTTTTTTGTGCAAGCACAGGGGTGCATATGAAAAAGCCTCCCTTAATTTATAAAGCTTGTAATCCCAGAGCCTTGAAAGGAAAGGCTGGGTTCCAGTTACCAGTTTTCTAGACATATAATGAGAAGACTTGGATGACAAGAATACTTTTCCTAGAGTGGTTGCATCGGTGTTTTGTGTCAGAGGTCAGAAAATACCTTATTATCAGCTTTGGCTGATAGGCCAACTGCACCCCTTCCTAGAATTGGACAACCTAAAGATGATAGTACACACCTAGTAATATCAAGGTTGGACTTCTGCAATGCACTGTACATTGGGCTATCTTTGTAACAAGTTTGGAAACTCCAGCTGGAAATTCCAGCTGGAGTTTGGAAACAAGTTTGGAAACTCCAGGCATAGTGAGGAGTGAGCATATCACACCGATATTAAAATTGTTCCATTGGCTGCCAGTTAGTTTTGGGGCAAAGTACAAAGTGTTGGTTATTACCTCTATAGCCCTACATGGTTTGTGTCCAAGTTACCTGCAGGATTATCTCCTCCCATACAATCCACCCTGTACACTCAGGTCTTTTGGGAGCCGTTTACTTAGACTGGCCAGGACTAGACTGGCAGTGGTCACCCAGAGAACCTTCTCATCGGCCACCCCTGACTGTGGAATGACCTGCCAGAAAAGATTCAACAGTAAAATATGCTGTCCACATTCAAAAAAGCACTAAAGACTTATTTCTTCTGGCAGACCTACCCCATCTATTTTAAATTATGATGTATTTTAATTATGATATATTTGTATTTTAAATGGTTTTATGTGTTTAAGTGTATTTTAACCACAACGTATTTTAATTGTATTTTAATTTATGTTGTATCTGCCTAGTGCCTTGGGGAGAGGCAGGTAACAAATAAAAACAGCTTCTTCTTCTTCCTCCTCTTCTTCTTCTTCCTCTTCTTTGCCAGTAAGGGAAAGGCTTTTCAGATCCTGTCACTACTATTAAGCTAGAAACCAAACTTGTGCTGAAAGAAACTTTGGCCAGAATATGTAAACAAGGTCACTGGCTCTACTACAGAGCCAGTCTACTACAGAGCCAGTCCAAGACATTGTGAAACACATTGTGTAGTTGGCAAAGAAGGTGGGGGAAGGAGGAGGGGGAGGAGGCGGAGGCGGAAAGAGAGGTGGGAGTTGTGGAAGACAAATTTATGCCAGACAGTATTTCAGAGACTCTGCATATGTTCAGGACTGCAACAGACTATTTTTATGACATTGGCCCTTTCCGCACGGGCTTATTACTGCAGGTTACTGTGTTGTAGCACTGAACTGCTCTGCCTTTGGGAGCGAATTAGCTTCGTTTTATTTTCCATCATTCTTCATGGAATCCCATGATAATGTGTTGTGATATGGTAGGAAAGTGCACTATTTGAAAACTGGAAAAAATCCAAATCACATTCTCACATCGAAGCAAGTTCGGATTTTCGCAGTGATATGGAAAGGTACATTCGCAAGGTGGGTGGGCTGTGGGAATGGGAAGTAGTATGTATGGTATTTGCCGGTAATAGACACATTGGCATAAGATGTACTGTATTTTCAGGCTGCATTCTTTAGGAAAAAATTTTTTAGTATCCTTGTCCCCCATTCCTTTCTCTGTGTCCTCTGGCTACCCCCTTCCTGCACCTTTCCAGGCCTGCTCGCCACCCCCATGCACCTCTCCACTCCCACTCACTACCCACCCACACCTCTCCACGGGCACTCACCAGCCCCATGCACCTCTCCATGTGCACTTGCCACCTGCATGCACTTCTCAGTGACCACTCTCCACTCCCATGCACCTATCTGTGCATGTTCACCAGCCCCACACACTCTCTGTGCCCAATCGGCACTCCCATGCTCCTCTGTGCATGCACTCACCAGCCCCATGCTTCTCTCCACATGCACTCCCCACTTGCATGCACCTCTCCATGCCGCCCTCACCACCCCCACATGCCTCTCCGATCGAGCTGGGAGGGGTGTGTTCAGGTAGTGATCAGGCTCAGAGAGGTGATTGTGGGTGGTGATCAGGCTGGGAGGGGTGTGCGTGGGTCATGATTGGGCACGGAGAAGTGCATGTGAGTGTTGATCAGCTGCAGAGAGTGTGTGAGAGTGGCAAGCATGAGCAGAAAGGTGGCGATCAGACTCAGAGAGGTGCATGGGGGTGGCGATGAGGCTCAGAGAGGTGCATGGGGGTGACGATCGGGGCTCAGGGAGGTGCGTGGGGGTGGTGATCGGGCTCAGAGAGGTGCGTGAGGGTACCGATCAGGCTCAGAGAGGTGCATGGGGATGGTGATCAGGTGCAGAGAGGTGCATGGGGTGGTGATCAGGCATGGAGAAGGGAGTGGGTCTTGCTAGCATGCATGGGGAGGTGCATGGGGGTAGTGATCGGACTGGGAGATATGTTGTTAGTGGCGATTGGGCATGGAGAGTGGGTAAGGGGAATTACTCAATTCGCATTCCATTTCAGGAGGCATTTTTTTGGGGGAAAAGTGCTTCTTATATGCTGGCAAATAGGGTAGTAGGTACCTATGTACAAACGTGCCAACCCAAAAGACAAAAAAAATAATAATAATCAGCCGATCACAGCTGCCAGGGCGGGGTGAGAGGAGTCGGGAGAGTAGCCAATGACGAGGTAGTGCGGATGCATGAACTCACACTCCTCTGCAGGAAAACGAATCAAAACGAGGGGCTGTGCAGAAAACAATCAGGGAAAACTGTGTTATTTGAATATGGTAAGAACTGGTGTGAACCGCTTCTCACTTCTTGTGCGGAAAGGGCCATTAATCATCTATGATATGTTCTTTGAAGGTGAACGAATTGGTAGAAGAGGCACTGTCAATGTACAGCAACATTTTTAAAGAAAGAAAAAGAGGAAAAAAGCCAAATGGAAATCACAATATATTTCAAGAAGATAACACCAAGTATCCTTTCCAGCCTTTCCACCACTGCTTCCTGTGCCACCCCTGAGGCACCTTCTTCTTCTCCTGATCCTCCTTCTCTTCCTCCACATATGGAACATGTAGAAGACAACAGTGAAGTCCCTGATGATTCATTTCCACTGATCCAGTAAGCGATACAGTAATGACATGCTATAGAGTTACAATAAACAATGGTTGGATGTGTGTGTCTTTGTGATTGACGTGACTCTCATAACTTTCTGGCAAATTCTGTTCCCTTTGTGCCATCAAGTTGACAGAGAGGTAGGTGTGCTACGTTGCTGCTTGTAAAGTTGGCTTCAGTTTGCTGGCAGGGAGAGGGGCTCTGAAAATCTGGGAGAGGTGTATTGGTGCAAAGGTGTCAACAGAAGGTATGGGCTGGGCTGTTAGGATGACCAAATATGGGCGGAAGAGGGGGAGAAGAAGGAGTGGGGCGAAGACATGACTGGTTACTACTGCCGCTTGTAAAATCAACTTAAGTTTGCTGGCTCTTAAAAATCTTATTAAGGTGTCTTGGTGTGACAGTGTCAAAAGAAAGTATGGCCTGGGGCTGTTGGAAGGACTGGAGATGAAGAGGAGGTGGGAGTGAGGAGCTATAAACTTGTGACTAATTGAATTTGTGAGAGGGAAACCAACAAAAGTGGAAGGCCTACTGTAGTTATGAGAGACTTCAGTTACCCTGATATCTGCTGGAAGACGAACTCTGCTAAGCATAGACTGTCCAACCAGTATTTTTTTGCAGATAATTTCCTATTTCAAAAAGTAGGGGAAGGAACAAGGGATCAGTAATCCTGGATTTAGGACCAATATGGAGGAGCTGGTCACAGGAATGAAAGTAGTCAGTACTTTAGGGGCAAGTGGCCATGGAATGCTAGAATTCATAATTGCGGGACAGGGCAAAGAAGACTATAGCCTAGCATGGACCCAATATTTCAGGAAAGCTGATTTTAATAAATTCAGGGGACTACTGGGTGGAATCCCATGGCTAGAGACACCAATGGAAAAAGATACCTAGCAAAGATGGGATTTCATGAAGAAAGAATTGCAAAGCCATAGATAATCTCATTGAAAAAGAAAAAATGGGAAACATCTGAAAAAGCCAGTAAGGCTTCATAGCAAACTCAAAGAGGAAGAAAAAGCCACGTAAAGAATAGAAGGCCCTAAAAAACCTGAAGGTGCCAGATCCTGTCTGTTCTTGGAAGCTAAGCAGGGTGAGCCCTGTTTAGTACTTGAATGGAAGACTACCAATGAATCCCAGGTGTTGTGGGCTGTATTTCAGAGGAAAATATGGTAAAACCACCTCAGACGATTCCTGTTGTAAGAAAACCGTATGAAATTTATGAGGTTGCCATGAGTTGACAGATGACTTGAAGGTATGTGCAGGGATGGACACACACACACACACACACACACAATGGAAGGAAGGACAAAACACCAAGAAAGAGTACAGGTGTGTAACCCAAGTTTGCAAAAACAGTGCAAACAAAGCTAAAGCTCAGAATGAGCTGAGACTGGCTACCCAAACAAAAGAGCAACAAAAAGGGTTTTTCAGATATACTGGAGGCAAGAGAATGACCAAGGTGACAGTGGGATCACTGTTCAGTAAGGATGGTTAAATGCTAACTGATCACAATGAAAAGGAAGAACTACTCAAAACCTATTTTGTTTCAGTTTTCTCCAAAGACTGCTTCCATGTAGCAGCAGATAAGAACAGAATTCAAACTTAAATAAACTAGAAAATTGGACAGAAGTTAGAGTCATAGAATCATAGAATCATAGAGTTGGAAGAGACCACAGGGGCTATCCAGTCCAATCCCCTGCCATGCAGGAACACCCCTCAAAGCATTTCCAATAGATGGCCATCCAGCCTCTGCTTAAAAACCTCCAAAGAAGGAGACTCTATCACACTCCGAGGCAGCATATTCCACTACTGGACAGCTCTGGTCATCAGGAAGTTCTTCCTGGGGTTCAAGTGGAATTTTCTTTCCTGAAGCTTGAATCTATTGCTCCTTTTCCTAGTCTCTGGAGTGGCAGAGAACAAGTCCACTCCCTCCTCAACATGACATCCCTTCAAATATTTAAACATGGCTATCATGTCCCCTCTTAACCTTCTCTTCTGCAGATTAAACATACCCAGCTCCCTAAGCCGTTCTTCATAGGTCATGACTTCCAGACCCTTCACCATTTTGGTCGCTCTCCTCTGGACACGTTCCAGCTTGTTGGCATCCTTCTTGAATTGAGGTGCCCAGAACTGGACACAGTATTCCAAATGAGGCCTAATCAATGCAGAATAGAGTGTTACCATTACCTCCCTCGATTTAGACACCATACTCCTATTGATGCAACCAAGAATCGCGTTGGCTTTCTTGGCTGCCACATCACACTGCTGACTCATGTTCAGCTTGTGATCTACCAAGACTCCTAGATCCCTTTCACACGTACTGCTATCCAGCCATGTGTCCCCCATCCTGTATTTGTGCATTCCATTTTTATTGCCTAAGTGTAGGACCTTACATTTCTTTCTGTTGAAATTCATTTTGTTAGCTTTGTCCCAGCAATCCAATCTGTCAAGATCTTTTTGAAATTTGATCCTGTCCTCTGGTGTATTAGCAACCCCTCCCAATTTGGTATCATCTGCAGATTTAATCAGTATGCCCTCCACTCCTTCATCCAAGTCAAGTTAACAAAATAATTTCCAAATCAAGGGAAGTAATGTTGGTTTTTTAGTTGTATGCCTTCAAGTTGTTTCTTAGTTATGGTGACCCTCAGGCAGACTTATCATGGGATTTTCTGAGGCTGAGAGTGTGTGATGAATGTGTGACTGCTGGGTTTCCACAGCTGAATTGAACCCTGGGGAATTGAACCCTGCTCTCCAGAGTCATAATTTGGTGCTTAAACCACTAGACCAATGCTGGCTCTCCAAGGGAAGTAATAGTTCCCGTATGTTCTGCACTGGTCAGGCCTCATCTGAAGTACTTTGTACAGTTCTGGGTGCCTCATTTTAAAGAAGCTATAGACAAATTGTAGCAGGTTCAGAGACAGGCAACAGGGATGATAAGAGGTATGGAGAATAAGACATATGAGGAAAGGTTGAAGAAGCTGGGCATGTTCAACTTGGAGAGGAGAAGACTGAGGCATGGCAGGATTGCAGTTTTTAAATCTTCAAGGGCTGTCAGATAGAGGAGAAGCACATCTTTTCTTGGCTGCCCCAGATGATATGCTAATAGTTTGAAACTAAAGGAGAGTAAATTTATATTGAATATTAGAAAGAACTTCTTGACAGTAAAAGTAGTACAGCAATGGAATTAATTGCGTAGAGAGGTGATGTAGTGTCCTTCTCTGAACATCTCCAAAAACAAGCTGGACAGCTACCTGCTGAAGATGCTTCAGATGAAGCTTGGATGCCATGGGTCATGAATCCCTTTCCAGCTCTATGATGCTATGATTCTCTTCTGTGATGCTATTCTGGTCCAATACTCAAATCACTAATCCACACTGTCTCTCTCATGTCCCTGCAACTGCTGGGTTTGCCTCTGAGGTCTATACATATTGTCACAGCACAGATCTTTAAGACGCTACTTCTGTTTGTGAAGGATTGAGAATAGGCTGGGATTGGAAGGGAGCATGAAGGTTGCCAGGGACCTCAGTTGCCCTGGTGTGTTACAAAAAAGAATCTTGCTACATTAACATCAATGAATTTTGGTGTTCTCTCTGCCTTGCAGATGCTCTCTCTGGCTCTCTCTCTCTCTGTGTTTGTGTGTGTGTTGTGATGCGCGCCTCCCTATGTAGCAAGAACTGCTGACACACCTCATTTTGGATTGCAGGTTAACACCATCACTTTTTTAAATGTTCTACTACATAAACAATTATCTTAAAATAGAAAACTAGCATAGACCGGGATAGACTATGCTAGAGACTCACTTTGATGTACTGTTTTTTTAAAAAAAATGCAGGGAGTTTTCACATGGGAAGAATTTTTCAAAAATGGCAGTCATCACATGTAGTCCACAATGTTAACATCTATTCTTCCACCTCTGGATTCTATCCCCTTATTTCCTGCATGTGTAAACTAGGTGTAAGACCTGGACACAAATGCCAGAATAGAGAAGAAAGCCCAATTGATTCTCTATAGGTCACAGAAGAAGCAAAACATCAAAATTGTCAAGCATGTTCTATGTTAAAGGAGATAAAATGAAGGAACTCCATAGGCAAGAGGATGGAGTTGTTGGCTGAAGCAGTCCAATCTCAGATAACTACTTTTATGTCCTGTGGATTGCAATGTACTGCAATCTCTCTTTGAAATGAACAAAATTGAAATAAGACATGGAAATTGATTAGGAGTAAAAGTACTTCAATTCAAACTGGTTGTATGCCTTTTCAGCTATTTAGTGAACAGAGACAGAGAAAATCAAGTATGTCACTGAATAATCATGAACAATTTTGTTAAGGATCATAGTTACATTAGAGGACTCACAAAAGAAAAGCAACAATGAAACAAGCCCCATTCATTCAGCACCAGTAAGATGAATGGCACTTCACACAATAAGGAAAGACGTCCCTACCCCAAAGATGCATCAAGATACAAACATCACTGAAAAAATTGCTGAGTACTTCAAGCTAAGTAGTTAAACAGTGAAACTGCTGTTTATCTCATGAAAAATATGCATATTTATATTCCTGAAGCATGTGTTACAGTGAGGCAAAATATTATGGTAATTCCAGGATAAGCAAATATTTTCGTATTAGATTCTAGAACAGTGGTTCTCAACCTGTGGGTCCCCAGATGTTCGTGGACTTCAGCTCCCAGAAGCCCCAGCCACTATGATCAATGCTCAGGGCTTCTGGGAGCTGAAGTCCATGAACATCTGGGGACCACAGGTTGAGAACCACTGTTCTAGAACATCATCAGATCTTTAATTTTAAAAAGTAGCCCCTGAATGCCCTAACCTGAATTCATTCACCAAATTATTTAAGCAAAATTCATTTTGAAGTTCATTCATTTTAATATTTTATTCCAGTTCATCTAGTTTCTCCAAATGCTAGCAGAAAGAACTCCCTGGAGTTGATTTCAGGATGAAATCAATCTGTCATCTTACTGTCACATCTGGTTTCCTATGGAGACATGTACTACTTCATTGGGTTCTCCATCCATGTAGGGAAGGCTCTGGACAACTTCTGAGAAAGTTCATCCCTAATAGACCACTTCCAGGCTTCAAAGAAAGGGGCCGGATTTTTCTTCACTTGCTGAGAAAATTTCTCTGCCCATAAATTCATCTTGGATTCATTATCTTCTGGGATATGGGTCATTCTTTGATACCCAGCAAAGATGTGCATGAAGGGCTCCCATCCAAATGCTTCTTGAAGCTACAGTTAAGAAATGTGTATTTAATCCTTTGTCTAACTACTTGAATCATCATTTCAACATACAAAGTGAACTTGTTGAAGTGCTGCTTGTCTGAGGATATAACTGCATTACAATCAAAACAGGTTTATATCACTTCAGATGAAATGGCTCACCCATGTGGGACTGAATAATGGTCCCTCATTTTTGGAACCTCTTCCCTGTGCATGGGCACTTTATTGATTCTTCTGAGGTAGATTTTAATACTTATTTTTCTCTTTATCATGTTTGCTTCTATGTTTTAGATCCTGCTGTTTCAGCTGTTAATTTATTAGTCTTGCTTTAAAATTTTGTCATTTGATATGAAATATACCAAAATTTCTTAGTTGTGCTGAGATGGACTTACCCTAAAATAGAGGTGGGAAATACAGACCTTGCGCCATGTGTCCCTTCCACTTTTGTGGGTTCTGTAGTCACCTGCAAATATGTTATTATTTTGCCATCTCCAACTGAAAGGTATTTTTAAAACAAGGAATTCAGAGAGCATGTAGCTTGTTTTAAGCTGACTCTCAGAAATATAATTCAACTTGAAAACAGGGTGCATGTATCTCAAGTGCCCAGTTTTAAAGATAAATTGCAGAATTTCACCACCATGCAACTAAAATTGTTAGGCAATTTTATTGGTACAACAGTATAGGAAGAGTACAGCTCCCTGTGGCTTTAGGGGGGAGTGGAATGATAAGGCCCCCAGCCCCAGAGGTTGCTCATCCCTGCACTAAATATGGCATACAACTAAATGGAACAAATAGAAAAGAGTCTTGAGAACAGTAGCTGAAAATTTACTAGCAACTGGAGAGACAAGTAGGGTTTTTTTTGGGCGGGGGGAGTGTTGTTACTTCTAGTCTCCCAGCTACTCCCCTATTTTTAAAGTCTTTTTGTTGTTAGATAGTGAGGCTTCTCTTTGCTTCTTCCCTGACATCTCTTCCTTTTTTTCCCTTACTCTTTGTCCATTTTTCTGTCACTTTCTAGCTCTAGTGTACTTCATCTCCTCTCTTCTTGTTGTCCCATTGCTGCTCTACTTCTTTTGTTTTGCTTATATTTACCTTTTTCCCTAGCAAGGAAAAAGGGATAGAAGGCTATCTGGTTAACTGACTAGTTGTCTGTCTGCATGTTCTGCAAAGTCTTGCCTAGCAGGGCAGGAGTTATTATGTGCCATATTAGTTTGAAATATTCCTTCCAGTAGGAAGAATAGGTGAGACAGGCAGACTTTATCTTCTGGGAGGACAGCCCTGGGCCTATATATACATTTTGCTTTTTGTAATGTATCCTAGTGAAAATACCTTCATATTGAGGCAAATTAGTCATAGTTAACCAGTCCATAAAAAGCCAATGATAGTGGTGGAGATAATTGTCCTCTTTTTAAAAGTGTTAGGATAGCTTTCTATGTGTATGTTTTGAACAGGTCATCACAATGAGTAGATCAGATTTGTCATGTGTGGAAAACAGCCTTCTGTATCACTTAAAAATTACACAGCTATTATCCATTACTCCTTGATTCCAAAATGCTATTCAGTAGAAACAATTCTACATGTTCAGATTTGAGTCATTAGTGAGACAGAGAGCCACAAGCACATTTATGTGAATTAGGTGCATTACTATGAGGTTCACCATGAATTGGAAAAGGAACCAAGCAGAGCAAGAACTTGTTGATGCAGACTTTGAGCGGTAACAGTTTAAAAGGAACTTCATGGATATTGGTATTTCATAATCTAGCCAGGTGGCCACTTTTTCCCCCAGAAAAGAATCTATATTTACTGTTGGGAAAATACAGTTCTTAATTCTAGCAGTGACATTTTAAAAATTTAAACCTGTGACTTTTTATAAGTTCTTTTTATTAAATCTTTACAATCTGAATGCTCAGTTGTAACAACACTAATAGTATTTTAAATAACTTTTCAAACAAACAGAAAAGCTTATATCTGGGATGGTGAACATAGCTTAATCTTGGATTTTCTTGCTTTTGTGGATTAACTCTACACAAAAAAACTGAGTATTTTTTTCTTACACCATTTCTGCACTACATTGTTTTAGTGCTATTATTCCACTTTCAACTTCCTGTGGAATTCTGGGATTTGTAGTTTACTGAGACCAAAGGTATCTCTGACTGGGAATTCTAAGTGCCCTTCCCAAAACTGCAAACCCTGGGATTCCATAGCATGTTGATACTGGAATAACAGCACTATGACAGTGTAGTGCAGAAATAGCTGTAGTTGGTCTTTAGGCAATGTTCCCTACCTGGAAGTAAGGCCAGGATAACAATTCCACTTATTTCTGAATAAACTATTAAAAATAAAGAATTAGACAATTATTATGCTTTCATTGTGTGTTACCTGTAAATAGGGCTCCAGAGCAGTAAACTCCTTGAAGTCCTCCAGTTGAGTATATTTTTCCACCTTTTCCTTTCTGAGTTCCGGCACAAGCTCTGCATGGGCTCTTTCTCTTGGGATGTGCAGTACTGTCTCATTTACATAAACAGACCAGAGATTGCAAGTGGCTTCAGTGGTATAGGTTGGAAATTCCCATCCGCTCTGTTGCTGATTGTGACCCAGTTCATGGATGGGGCCCCATAGACCTTTGTCATGGATGGACTGCACATCTATCATTTCCTGTACTGACTCCAAGTGAAGCATAATTGGGTAACCAGCATGCATCCAGACTAAGGAGGGGAGAACTGAGGAGAAAGACATATTTAAAAAAATACATCTGAATAGAAGTCTGAAGAATCAACAAATTAGTATACAGATGAAAGAACTTTGAAACTATATGGTGAAAGTAAATACCATTCAACCTTTGCATGACAGCCATTCTTTGAAAGCAGTGATAACATTAGTTGTTTTCTGTTCAAACTGAGTGTGTTGTGTTGAGAATGCTATTGCAATTATGTAAATAATGGTCTATCTTTTATATTCAAAACTAGGTGTCACCAGTTAGCAGATCTGAAAAATACCCCTGCCTGAAAACTGGAAAGCAACTTTCAATATCAGTGGATAGTTATCAGAGTTGTATAAGGATCTTGTTTCAGTTTGGTGCCTATTTTGCCAATTCAAATTTAGCCCCAATTCATTATAGGCCAATCTGGCCCTGATCTAAAATAATTTGGATCTGAATTAAAATCCAGATCTTCCAGTCCTGATTGTCTCTTTACACAATGTCAGTCATATGGTAATGAACTTATGTTTCAGTCTGCTCCACAATCCCAGTAAATCAAGTGGGAAACTTAGCACCAGTAGTTATATGCTGAGAATGTGCTACCACATGTAAAATGGCTACTCTTTCAGAACTCTTCTTGCACAGCTGTGAACTGAACAGAATATGCCTACAAAAAAGTTCAAAAATAAAACTAAGGGAACTTACATGTATATATTACACCAGCAGGATTCTAGCCTTTCATTTGTACAAAACTCACTGATTACATGACGTTTTCCACCTGTAACATTTCAACTAAGCAATATAAGTTTCACCTCCCCTCTTGTTTCAAGAAGACTTGGATAAGTTAGTTAAACACTGCATTGCATAAAAGCTACCTCTGGCTACTTTTACCCTCATATGTGAGAACTGATTAGTAGTACTTGCCAACTGATATCTGGACATCTGCCACAATTCTCTCTGGCCTTGGGAACACATTGGGGATGGAAGCTAGTTTGGCCACTGCTGTCATCATGTTGTCCCAGACGGTGAGGAGAGTGTCTGGGTTGTCTATATTCTTTGCTTCATCTGTGGGCACTGTCAAAATGATGTTTTCAGTTTCTAGTTCAGTCCAGGGAACAGCAGATTGGCGAATGGTGTTCTTCCAGGCAGATAGGCTGGTGTCACCCAGCATAACATTCTTAAAGGATATGTTTACTTTGTTTCTTTATTTTGAAGTATTGTGCAGTTTTCAATCATTTGAATAGCAACAGGCATTAAGATGACTACAATCATAAAATGCAATTAAAAGTTAAACATTATTTTTAAAAATGCAAATAACATTGGTAAGTAGAAATTAGATTGCAGGAACTACGGATTGAAGAAATCTAAATCTAAATCACATTTGTGGAGCCATAGAGAAGACAATTTTTTAGATTCTCATAGTCCGAACAGTGTCAGCTGCTTCCACCATCACCACGTTGATTCTGTTTGTTGTTCATTCAAAGCGCTGTTTGCTACATAGATGGTGGCCAGTGTTGATGACAGCAACAAAACTGAGAGCAATTGTTACAGGAAATGTAATAGGAATCAAAGCTACTCAAGTGTGGCTGCATAGAAGAAGTTTTTGGGAACACTGACAGGGAACAGAGATAGGTCAGAAGCAATGGTAAAATCTGTTATTAATTTAGCAGTATTAAGTAAAGTTTGTGAATTCCATGCTTGAGTTTCCTGTGGCATCATTTTCATGAACTTTGAAATAATACATAGTAGAGGGGTGATGATCAGAGGAGGTTAGGGTTTCCATACCTCATTCCCTCAAAGCTGGGCATCTAATTTGAATATTATGCAAATTATTCTAATTGTGAAAATTATTCTAATTTGAATTCTAACTGCAAACTAGACACATCAATTGTTTCATTTTACTTCTGCTATGTTTCATCCTTCATAACAGCTTTTACAGTTACAACTGATTTGAGAGAGCCAGCATAAAGTAATATTCAAAGTGCTGGATCTGAAAAAGGAGCCCCAAGTTCAAATCTCTGGCCCTTTCCGCAGTGCCAGTGCTTGTGCGAGGGGGAAGGGCAGCAAGCACGACAACCCTCTCCCGAAACGCCGCCACTTCCCCCGCACCTCCTTACTGTATCTGGCATCTTCTTCCACTACAGGTGCTCTTCAGTCCCGCCCCCAGCTTCCGCAGTGCACTGGGGGAGTTGTAAGCAGTGCTGGGGGAGGAAGCGTGACCTGGTTGGTGCGCCAACGCACCACACGGGAGGTAAGTGCGTGGTGGCGCCGGGAGCCTTGCACGAGCACGGGTTATTTTCGGCTGAAAGCTGAAAATAAAACATCCGTGAGAGTGCTGCTTGAGCCTTGTAAGCGCCGCGGAAGTGGGAGTGTGTCATGCAGAGGGACGCTCCCACTCCCGTGAGGCTCATGGGGCTCTTTCGTGAGAGAAGACCCGTGCGAAAAGGGCCTCTGTTTGGTCATAGAACTTATCATGTTATCTTGGACCACTACTACATCTCAGCAAATGTACAGCCTTGAAAATTTTAAAGGTACTGTTTAGTTTGAGAAAAAAAAATCAAAACAAGTGCCAATCCAACATGGCAGAGGTGTTTCATCTGCCAACACCATTCTTGCATTTCTCCTTGACATAAATCCTTTCTACATCTTTACCTTTGTAGCCGCTCTTTTGTTTCCCTTATAGAGTTTACACTGTAAAAATAAATGACATTATTCTGTTGCAAACATTTAATGTGAGTAAATAGCTCAAATATGCAAACCACATTCCCAAGACAAATAGAATGAAGACTTAGGCCCTTTCCACGTGAGGCGAGGGAATCGCTCCGTGCTGTTACCTACTGCTTCTTCTGGGGTCCAAAGCAACACAGACTGTCCCTGAAGCCCTTTTGCAGGGTTCCTCCTTGGTCCAGGGCAAATCGGAACAGTGTAAGGTCTGTAGATCCGCACTGTTCTGGCTTCCAAAATGGCGGCTTCCGGCTTCCAAAATGGCGGCTTCCAGCTTCCAAAATGGCGGCTTCCAGTTGATCGTGAGTCCTGACCAACCTCTGAAACTCACCACACCTAAAGCCCGCCCTCCACAGATCGCGAGCCTGTGAATCTGCACAAGGGAGCAGGAATGCAATGGTGCATTCCAGGAAAATAAAGACCCGTTTTTTGTGGTCTTTAGAAAACACGCTGGAGGACCACTTGAGGTCATTTTGGAGTGGACTAAAGTGCGGATCTCCAGTAAGTAGTCCGCTCCTAGTCCACTCCAAGATACAGACGACCTCTGTGAGAGGACGCACTGCCCTGTTCTAATTGCCTGGTGCAGAAAGGGCCTTAGTTCATCAAGAAAAACTTTGTCCAAGATCCTGCATCATCAAACATAACTACAGTGCTACAGCTCCATCATTGTGGCTACTTCTTCTGATGCTGTCCCCCAAAGAACCTACCTCTTAATCCAGGCAGCACCCTAGCCAAAGAGTTACTAAGATACTGCAGCTTGGGGTGCTGGGAAATAATTTGACTCTTCTGGTCACAGGGAGCTTTGAGATGGGCAGCTGAGAGACCCCTACTTTGCTTCTTTGGTCTAAATGATGGGTGGCATGCCTAAAAATCAGGTAAAACCCAGATATCCAGGTGGTATGGCAACTCTAGGAGCATTTGAATGTAGTTTGGTGGCAGTACAGAAGGACCGCTATAAACCACCAGTTGAACAATTTGAATTGTGTTCTCAAAGTGCTGCCATGAGAGCATGTCTCAATGAGCTTCCTGCCATCTGCCATGGGAAAACCTGCTATACATGTGTGAAGACAAACTGTAGTAGTTCATTCCTTCACATGCTCACATACTTACATTTTATATACTCATGTATACAATATTATTACATAACTTTTGTTATATTTATTATATCAAGATATTATTAATGGAGTTTAAGGAATATTTCTCTTGATTAATATCCAAAAAAATTGGGGAAGGGAGCAAAAGGAAGTATAATGTTATGAAATGTAAACTATCAATTGAAGATATCCTATCATTAGTACTATCTTAAGATATATTTTTTTGTGTTTTTAATTTATTTTTCTCTTTTGTAAATTTGTATGAATTTTTTAAATTTTGGAGTTAAAAAATAAACTTTTTAAAAAGCTTTTGACTTTTTAAGAGACAGTAAACTAAAGATGAGAAGAGCTGATACTTCTATAGCTATGATTAAAGGAGGAGGAATGAAGATTACAAAATGAAGACCAACAGTAACTGCAATTTTTTTTCTACAGTATTTAGACAAGAGATGTCAGGATTTGTCAGACTGCTTTGAACCGTTATCAGAAAGCACTTGGGCTACTAAGTACTTGCCAATCCTTTATATTTGAATTTGAATTCAAATAACATTTCATTAAGTTGTTTGTTTTTGTCTTCTTACCATGCTTAAAATAAGGTGCTTTGACAGCCCCTTCTATGGTGATAGAAATGTGGCCCATTGAAGAATTCTCTGGCACAATTATATAAACATGCCACCCCACAAGCTAGAAACTTCCATCTGATGAGTCTTAACTTCAAATCGTCTTATCACCACTGGAGCATGCTTCAGTTCTTCAGCATCATTGAGATCATCAGAATGACAACCAATCTCTACCTAAGAAAAACAACACTGCAAAACACTACAAAAACCACCACAAGACAGTGGGTTATTGTGCACTATACCATCTGGCTGGATTCTTAGACATGTAAGAGAATTTCATATTTGATGATTTGATATTGATCAATATCATATTTGATATTGATTGATATTTGATATTGGCCAAGACAGCCATGTGCCCTGGGCCTAACATTGTGATAACACTGCAACTGTGTTCCTAGCCTGGAGGATATTTAGGGCTAGTGCAGTGACAGAGCTTGGATTGTGAGGAAGGGAGACGGGACTACGGTGCATGAGAGTATGGCCACAGTGCATCGCCATGTGGCCTTGAGGTCTGGGGTAAGGCCGCGGTGCATGGGGTCATGGCTGTGGTGTGTGGGGGCATGGCCAGGGGATGTGGGGGTGTGGCTACAAGCTGGGACATCCCAGAAACATTGCTGCCTGGGGTGAAACGCTCCCCTGTTCCTACGCGACTGGTCTCGTGTAACTTAGCTTCTGCCTCATCTTGCCTCTTTTTTGGTTTACTGCCAGAATTGCTTAGCCAGTAGAGTAGTTCTGGCAATAGATTTCTCTTCTAGCAGATATCTAAATTAGCTGGCAGAAGAAGGTTCTGCCAACAAAGGGCATTTCTGCTGGCAGAAGAGGGTACTTTCCAATTGTAACTTAGTACAGCCACCATATCTTTGAGTTAGGATTGCACTGTTAGATAGAAAAGTGAAAAACCAGAATGAGCTCTATATTCATACAGTATATTAAACCTCTGACCAGTCAGAGCCAATGTTCCAGCAGAGAATGCTCAGCAAGGAAGGAGAGGCCGAGCTTGTAAACCCCTTGACACAAATAGGCCAGAATTTAAGTAAGGACAGCTACACACATAAGTGTTCCTTAACCACGTGGATGTGCTCAGCGGTTGATATTCCCTTGCTCTCTGCTCAGCATCCAAAGTCCCCCTCTCAACTTGCTTTGCAGCCCCAAAGCCACCTCACACTACCATTCCATAGTTCAGCATGAATAGGAAGGATTGGAGAGACATCTGGAACCCCCACAGTCAGATGCACAATGATTAGAGAAGTGCTGAGACCTCCAGAAAACTCCTGTGGATCTCAAGTGCTGACCTCATCATTGTGCATCTGGCCATGGGGATGTAGTGAGATGCTTCTCTGATCCTGCCTCCTTACCTTGAAGCAAGGGATGGCCATACAAGGTGGCTTCAGGGCTTCACAGTGGTATATGGCTCAATGAAGCATAGGTCCACAGGTAGATATTTATTTTATGTGGTGGGGATGTTGAATTGAGGCCACCATGAGTTATTAGCAGTCAATTCTTCTTCTAATAACTAAGACATAACTAAGCTGTATTATAATAGTTTCATAATAAGAGGTGACTTCTCTTCTTCTGCAGTATAACTGTTAGTTACTTTTAGCATTATAGGATACATACAGCTTCATTAGTTAGGTGTGCTTTGTATAACAGGCCAATGTCCTATAGCATTCTTTGTTGTTGTTGTTTTTTAAAGTAACTAATTTACTTTTACCTTTGAATAACAAAAATACACAATAGACAGAGACACTCTGGATCCTAAGAAGACTTACTTTACTTCTGCTAATGGAATGTAAATTTTACTGTCCTTTGACTCAGCCTCCACATGGCCAAGAGTGGAGTGGCCACTGAGATCCAATTACAGAAGAAACAATATCTGATACAAAATGTAAGTCTGTCACTCTAACACCGTCACTTTTCTTCTCCTATATGATTTTTAAATATCTTTTGCCTGATGAAGAAGCCAGTGAAGCTTTGAAAGCTTGCGTTGTGCATTTTAGTTGTCCCATAAAAGAATAGATTTGTGGATTTTGAATTTTGCTTTATTTTGCTGTATGGTCAACATGGCTACCTTTGAATATGTTTCAAAAAATTATATATAAAATTATATTTAAAAAATTATAATGGTAACTAACTATTGGGTTTTGAGATATAAAAGTATGCAAGATGAAGAACTTTGACAATCTTGTTTAGTGGCAAGTTGGGAGGGGAAGCAGTAAAAGCGCAGACAAATGTAACCAAATATTTTAAACAGAGAAGATTTTGTTGTTTCTAATTCAGCAGGATGAACAAATTATTACCTGTAAATTTGCATTGATGACATTCGATGGAAATAGCAAGGTGGCAGTTTTCCCTGGAGGAAGGTAAAAGCCAGTGCTTCGCCACACTTCCTGGCCTAGAAGAGGTGACACCAAAAAGACATCTGTCAAAGGCTACATGATGAAATTTAAACAATGTAATTATCTCACTGATTCCTTCGGGAAACAATTTCTCTGTAAATGTCAGCGCGGGCTGAGGTCAAGCAGGGGCCGGGCCGGAGGCTGCCGCCAGCAGCATCCCAATCAGTCCCACAGAGGCGCTGCAGCCAGCAAGGGACCTTGAACTGAGGTTTGCCTTAACAGCAGGCATCAATGGAAATAACAAGGGGTTGCCTCACCCCGAACACAAAATGGTTACTGCACCTTTAACGCAGGGTAGGGTCTTGGTAGAGCCGGGCAGCGGAACGCAGACACGGGCTGGACTGGAACAAGGCACGGGCGACAGACGCACGGGAAGCCGACGGTTGTTGCTCCGTGCCTTCCCCAGCCCCGCGCCTGCCTAAAAAGGCCTGCGGGCCGGGCTGCGGCCAACCCGCGCCGAGCACGTGGCCGGGCTCGCAGCGGTGCTACAGCTGGGAGCTCCCTGCCCCCAGGCGTTTCTCCTGCAGCCGCCGGGAGCGACGGCTGGCCTCCTTGAGCCGCCACCGCTGCTGGAACGTCGGCGGGGGCGCGGCGGCGCGGCGGCGCGGCGGCCTCAGCCTCTTCCGAGGCAGCCTCGCGAGTAGGCGGTGCCCCGGGATCGGGCCTGGGGCCCGCCTCCTCCCGCGGGTCCTTGTCTGCCACGCCCCGCGGCCCGGGAGCCGGGCCGGCAGCCTCCGCAGCGCCGGGACGATCCTCGGCGGGGGCGGCGGCCCCGTCATGCCGGGGAGACCCTCGCCAGGATCGGCGTCCGCCGCGGTGTCCCGGTGATCCCCCTCGGTGGTGGAGCCCTCCGTGGCAGCCGCGCGGCCCCCGTCATCGGCTACGACCTCCGACGGGCCCGGCCCGCCTCCTCCTCCTTGGAGGTAACGGCAGCGTCGGCCTCCACGGTGCCCGCTGGCGCGGCAACGCCCGAGGCCCTGACATCACTCCCCTCCCCAGGGGCGCTCCCCCATCTCACGGGGGATGAGGCTTCGCCGGGTAGCGGCGATGGAAAGCCTGCACCAACCGCGGCGCATGGACGTCCGTTGCGTCCTCCCAGGAGTGCTCCTCCGGACCATACCCTTGCCAGTCTACCAAGTACTGTAGGTGGCCGTGCCGCCGGCGAGAGTCGAGGATCTCAGCCACCTTGGACTCCTCCTCACTGCCGACGAGCACCGGAGCCGGTGGGACTCTGGGGCCGGTGTCCGGTCGCACCCCTGTGGCTGGCAGGAGCAGCGACCTGTGAAATACCAGGTGGATCCGCAGGTTGCACGGGAGTTGGAGCCAGAAGGCCACGGAATTTACCTGGGCCCAGATGGCAAAAGGGCCTATGTACCGGGCATCCAGCTTGCGGCTAGGGCGCCCGGATGGGAGGAAGCGCGTGGAGAGCCAGACATGGTCCCCGACCCGCAGAGGCGGCCCTGGCTGCCGGTGCCGGTCTGCTCCCCACTTGTACGCCTCCTTAGCACGCTCCAGCTGCTCCGCAGTATCTCCTGGATGGCCCGCAACTCCTGGAGCCATCGGCCCGGGGGTGGGCACCGCGGAAGGCGCCCCGACCGGCGGGGCCACCGCGGGTGGAAGCCGTAGTTGGCCAGCAACGGGGACTGCTGGGTGGAGGCATGGACGGCGTTGTTGTACACAAACTCGGCCATGGGCAGGAGGTTGACCCAGTTGTCCTGCTGGTAGCAGCTGCAGCACCGCAGGTACTGCTCCAGTGTGGCGTTGGTGCATTCGGTCTGGCTGTCGGTCTGCGGGTGGTGGGCCGATGACAACCAGGGTTCGATGTCCAGCTACCGCAACAGACACTGACAGAACCGGGCGGTGAACTGCGCCCCTTGATCGGTCACGATCCCCTCGGGGAGGCCGTGCAGCCGGAAGACGTGCTCCAGGACGAGGCGTGCCGTCTCCCTCACGGAAGGTAGCGCCAGACACGGGACGAAGTGCGCCATCTTCGTAAGGAGGTCCACCACCACCAGTATGACGGTGTGGACCTTGGATGGAGGGAGCTCGGTGATGAAGTCCATGGAGATGGTCCACCAGGGGCCTGCGGGGGTCGGCAGCAGTGGAGCACCCCCGAGGGCCTCTCCGTCGGGTCCTTGGCGCAGCAGCACACGGGACAGGAGCGGACGTAACGGTCGATGTCCCCGTGCACCCTGGGCTACCAGAACTCCCGGGTCACAAGGTGCAGGGTCTTGTACAGGCCGAAGTGCCCCGCGGGCCTTCCGTCATGACAGAGGCGCAGCACCTCCTCGCAACAGGGGCCGGGAGGAACGAAGAGCCGGTCGCGATGGTAGAGTAGCCCCCCGCTCCGACCACGGGGAGGCGGCATCCCCAGGCGCAGGGTCTCCTGGGGCGGCCCCGGCCCTTGGCCTCCCGGATCTGCTCCGCCAGGGTCGTCACGTCCATGGTCGCCGCGAAGTTCTCAGGGCGCAGGATGGTCGAGCGTCTCTCTGGCTCTGGGGCAGTGACATACTCGGGCTTTTGGGACAGGGCGTTTGCGCACCGGTTGCGAGCCCGGGACACGTTGGCTGGAAGTGGAACCGGGAGAAACTGGGTCCACCGCATCTGCCACGGTGTCAGTTTCCAGGCGGTCTGCAGGTACTCCAGGTTGCGGTGGTCGGTCCGCACCTGTACCGGGTGCAACGCACCTTCGAGGAGGTGCTGCCAGGCCTCGAATGCCGCCTTGACCGCCAGGAGCTCCTTCTCCCAGATGGTGTAGTTCCGCTCAGGAGGGGTCAGCTGCCGGGAGTGGTAGGTGCACGGCCAGAGCTCCCCTTCCGGACCCGAGTTCTGCAGCAGGACCGCCCCGACCGCAACGTCCGAGGTGTTGGTTTCCAGGACGAAGGGCCTCCTGGGGTCGGCATGCTGCAGGATGGGCTCCATGGTGAAGCGGGTCTTCAGCCGGTCGAATGCCTGCTGGGCCTCAGGGGTCCACTGGAATGGCGCCTTGCCGCGGAGCACCTGGGTGATGGGGCGGCCAACGACGCGTAGTCGGCAATGAACTTCCGGTAGAAGTTGGCGAACCCCAGGAACCGCTGCACATCCTTGTGACTCCTCGGGGCCTGCCAGTACACAATGGCCCCCCCCTTTTGCCAGATCCATATCTACTCCCCGATGAGACACACAGTAGCCCAAGAAGTTGACTTCCGAAAGATCGAAAGCACACTTCTCGAGCTTGGCGTACAGGCGGTGCTCCCGCAGCCGCCGCAGCACGGCACGAACATGTGTCTCATGGACCTGCTGATTCGGGGGAGTAGATCAGGAAGTTGTCGAGGTAGATGATGACGAAGCGGTCCAGGTAGTCCCGGAAGATGTCGTTCACGAAGTGCTGGAACACCGCCGCGCGTGCACAGGCCGAAGGGCATGACGGTGTACTCATAGTGCCCGTACCGGGTCTGGAACGTCGTCTTCCACTCGTCACCGGCCCGGATCCGCACCAGGTTGTAGGCCCCACGGAGGTCCAGCTTCGTGAAAACCGTCGCGTGGCGCAGGCGCTCCAGCAACTCCGGGATCAAGGGCAGCGGGTAGCGGTTGCGGATGGTGATCCGGTTGAGGGCGCGGTAGTCGTTGCAAAGCCGAAGCTCCCCGACTTCTTGCAGACGAACAGCACCGGCGCCCTGGCCGGGGAGGTCGAAGGTCACACGAAGCCCCAACGTAGGTTCTTCTCCAAAAACTCCTGCAAGGCTGCCAGCTCCGGCTTCGAGAGCACGTAGATGCGACCTGCCAGAATGGGGGCCCCCGGTACCAGGTCTATAGCGCAGTCGTAGACCTGGTGTGGGGTAGGCGGTCGGCCTCCTTCTGGTCGAACACGTCCGTAAACTCCCGGTACTTCTGTGGCAGTTCGACGGATGTCCCGGCCCCGGAGGTCTCTAAGGTAGCCATCAACTTCTCGGGCCAGCAGTGCTCCTGGCAGTACTCGGATGCAAACAGCACCTCGCGCCGCGCCCAGGAGATGTGCAGGTCGTGGCGCGAGAGACAGGGCATCCCTAGTACCACGGGGAAGCAGGGGGACCGCGGCCACCAAGAAGCTCATCCGCTCGTAGTGGCCCTGGATCTCAAAACCCACCTCGACCGTCTGATGGGTGATGGGGCCGGACTTCAGCAAACGCCCATCAATGGTCTCCACCAGCCATGGCTCTGGCAGCGGCACCAATGGGATCTGGTGGTCCTGGGCGAACTGGAGGTCCAGGAAGTTATTGGACGCCCCGGAGTCGATCATGGCCCCTACGGGGATGGGCTGTGCCTCGCCATAGCACACCGCTGCGGCCATCAGCAGCGGGTCTCGTCGTCGCGCCGAGGCGTCTGCGTCTGTCCCGCCTCCGGGCTCCCCCAGGCCTCGCAGGCCCTCTAGACCTGGGGGTTGGCTTTTTCCGGAGCCCCTGGGATGGCGGACTTCGAAGGACACACGCGAGCGAAGTGACCTCCCAGGCCGCAGTACAGACACAGACCCGCCCGCCACCGCCTCTCCTTCTCCTCGGCGGTCAGGCGGGGCCGCGCCCCCGAGCTGCATGGGCTCTTCGCCACTGACTCCGCTGGCGGAGGCGCCTGTCCCTGGACGGCTGGGCAGGGCCTCCCAGGGAGCCGGTGTCCAGGTCCGGGTGCTGGTGGAGCCCGCCCGACGGGCCTGCCTTTGGGCCTCCAGGCGCCCGTCTATCCGGAGGGCCTGCTGGATCAACAGCTCCAACGTCTCCGGCGGGGGACTGCGGGCCAGTTCATCCAAGAACTCGGCCGAGAGGCCGGCCCAGTACTGATCTTGGAGGGTGGGGTCGTTGTAGGCCAGGTCTTGCGCCAGCAGGCGGAACGTGGTGGTATAGTCCTGTCCATACCCCGGCCTTGCTGCAGCTGGCGCAGCTGGCGACTGGCCGTCTCAGCCTGCACCGGGTCCCCCCACACCACCCGGAAAGCCTGCAGGAACGTGGCCATGTCATCCAGGATGCCACTATTCTGGCGGAGTAGAGGCGTGGCCCATTTGGGCCGGCATCCCAGAGAGCAGGCTGATCATGAAAGCCACCTGGGCCCGCTCGTTGGGAAAGTCTTGGGCATGGACCTGTTTACGCCGGCAGCCGGCCACGAACGTCTCCAGCTTGGAGGGCTCTCCTGTGAAGTGTGGCGGCACCACCATGGGGATCTTTGGCGCTGGCAGGGGCCGGGCTGCCTGCAGCTGGCCGACCTGGAACTGCAGGGCCTGCAGGGCGTGGGAGAGCTGGTCCACTGAGCACGCAGACCCTGGTTTTCCTGGGCCTGGGCGGCCAGCTGGGCCTTCAGGGCGGCGTTCTCCCCTTCCATCTTGCTTGACCGGGTGACGGAGCAACAATCTGTCAGCACGGGCTGAGGTCAAGAAGGGGCCGGGCCGGAGGCGGCCGCCAGCAGCGTCCCAATCAGTCCCACAGGGGCGCTGCAGCCAGCAAGGGGCCTTGAACTGAGGTTTGCCTTAACAGCAGGCATCAATGGAAATAACAAGGGGTTGCCTCACCCCGAACACAAAATGGTTACTGCACCTTTAACGCAGGGTAGGGTCTTGGTAGAGCCGGGCAGCGGAAAGCAGACACGGGCTGGACTGGAACAAGGCACGGGCGACAGACGCACGGGAAGCCGACGGTTGTTGCTCCGTGCCTTCCCCAGCCCCACGCCTGCCTAAAAAGGCCTGCGGGCCGCACTGCGGCCAACCCACGCCGAGCACGTGGCCGGGCTCGCAGCGGTGCTACAGCTGGGAGCTCCCTGCCCCCAGGTGTTTCTCCTGCAGCCGCCGGGAGCAGTGGCTGGCCTCCTTGAGCCGTCACCGCTGCTGGAACGTTGGCGGCGGCGCGGCGGCCTCAGCCTCTTCTGAGGCAGCCTCGCGAGTAGGCGGTGCCCCCGGTCGGGCCCGGGGCCCGCCTCCTCCCATGGGTCCTCGTCCCCCGCCCCGCGGCCCAGGAGCCGGGCCGGCGGCCTCCGCAGCGCCAGGACAATCCTCGTCGTCGTCGTCGGCCCCCGTCGCGCCAGGGAGACCCTCGCCGGGATCGGCGTCCTCTGTGGCTGCCGCGCGGCCCCTGTCATCGCCTGCGACCTCCGATGGGCCCGGCCCCGTGTCCTCCTCCTCGGAGGTAACGGCGGCGTCGGCCTCTGCGGCGCCCACTGGACGGCGACACCCGAGGCCCTGACAGTAAGGTTGAAAATTCTCCTAATTCTAGGCTACATTCCATTGCCTATCATATAGAAAAGGCAGCACATGTCAAGTATTCTGACTGCTTCATTTAATTTTTTTCCAGAAATCCTTATTACAGTGATTGAATGTAACACAGGGTAACTGTTAGTCCTGAGCTGGACTCTGGCAAATTGGGAGGGAAAGAAAGAAATTGAGGGGGTTGCTAGCGCCAAGAGTAAGGAGTGCTCTTGTCACTGCCTGCTGCCATCTGCCAAATAGAATACCATGTCATAACTTTTTATATACTTTAGCTATAATGCATTTTCCTGTTTTAGTTTAATAAGATAAAGTTCAGAGGAAGTTGGTGACAACACTGATGATGATAATGGCCTGAGGCCATTACCAATTCAGGGATGAAGTAAAATTTGAAGTAGGGATTTCCCAGCTCAAAGCTAATGAAAGCCAATCAGATTGCCAAAGACTAAACCAGCACAGAGGTAACTAGATAATAACATACCTACCTACCTACATACATACATACAATCTTACCATGGTTTTTTCCATTTACTGAAATAACTTGGCATGGGGATATAGGATAATGTGTTCTAAAATGTTGGTTGAGCCTAGGCACTAGCTTCTGGAACTGTGAAAAGGTCTTATAGACCTCTGAGGACAAGTTGATTAAAAATGCTTTGTTTGAAGTGGATTTGATGGGACTGCTTGCACTGACATCAGGAATTCCATTCTGCTTGATCAGCTCCATCAGATCTTAATCAACAGAGAAGAAGGAAGGAGAGCTGGTGGCAGGGATCTTTAAAAATGCTGCAGAATCTTGTCCTAACTTTTGAACCCATGAGGAATATGGTGATGGTAGATCTTTTTGGTTCCAAATACGTCCTTTGAATTGAAATAATGCCTTCCGGAAGTGATACAATGAAGCAGCATCTCTGGCTGGTTCAACTGCATAGCTTTGATCAGGTAAGTCCAGGACTTTGTCAAGGATTCCAATTCCAAACTTGTTCAATATCTTGTTTCCTGGATATTCAGCAATAACACAGGAAGCAGTGTTCTCAGCAGCCCATGACCATGCTTGTCCCCCAATAAGGAGGCCACCTCCTCAGAAACAAATTCATGAATTTTTTCATCTCTCCATCACTATATGCTGTACAACAATATATACTTAGGCCATCTTTAAGTAATGTTAGTTCACTCAGGACATTTGTTTGATGTAACATGGCGTAAAGATCCTGGAGGTCATCCCCCACACCAACCTTCCCTCCCCTTCCAGAACTAAGCCAGTCAATTGCATTGAGAACAAAAGTTTTCACTGATGGTGTAGAAAATAGGTTTTCATGAGAAGCTGCAATAACACGTCCCCTGCCATAATAAGCAGCAGCAAGCAATGCTTGGTGACCGTCATCTATGCCAACTGGGAATGCCAGTGTTCCATGGATTAGCAGCTGAGATGGAACAATATCCTGCAAATAGAACTTAGACACACCTTTAAAAATAGCCTTTACATCATTTCGGATGTCTATTCCATGCCTAGAAAAAAGCAAGACAAATCTTTAGCATGACAAATACTGCTATAATAAGCTTCTGGCTACTGGCAAACCAGAAGGTTCTCAAAGATTGCTCTAATGTTGTTTATACTTTGTAATATTAGACATTGTGGCTCTGTCACAGTAGGATTTGTATGCAGTTTTGTGCTGCAAAATCCTGTTCAAGGAAGGGCAATTGCATGATGTTTCAGGACCAATCCACACTGGGGCCCTTTGAGGGCTGCCCAAACTGCCAAAAATCCTAGGCAAACAACAAACTAAACCACAAATGGCAAGAAGTACATTTCTGGTTTTGAAAAACATGATAGTTTTTAAATGTTAAACAGTATAATGGGGCTCCTGCAACAAATTTTAAAGATGAATAGCCCCTCTTGCTTCCTGTGTAATTGTTACAATTCTAACAGCTGGGCAAAGCTATTCTGGTACTGTTTTAGGTTTCCAGGATGGCTAGCTAAGGGCACACTTACATGCTACCAGAGGGGAAAGGGCTATATGAAGGTTGTCATCTGGGAATAAGAAACAATATGGGCAAAGACCCTGCATGTAAAATTGTGCCAGACCATTCTGCCTTTTCCCCCTCTCCCTACCCAAAGAACTCAGCTTTTTCCTGCATTCCTCCTTGGCTTTATAGTACTTTGGGGAAGATGGGAGACAGGCACATTATATTTGGCTCTGTTGCTACCACTGGACATATCATGATAATATTTACCCTCTGGGAACTCTTGGGCATCATCTGGGATTCTGCATCAACTGAGCCAAAATAAGCTCATAGATGTATACCACTAGATGGTTCCTTGAAGATGTTTTGCCTGACACATACCAGCACAAGAGGATCTGCCGTAAGAAAACTCTCTCACCCCAGTGTGCATAACAGCTCCAGAAAATACCTTATGCATGCAGAGGAGTTGTGGTATAATGGGGCAATATGGTAGCCATGAAGTCCTGCACTGCCATTTACTTAGACAGAGTATTCAACTGGATCTACACCTTTGCAAGAAACATGGTTACTTTATAGACAAGAATACTCTCTCCAAAACATTTAGCTTATGCTTATCTTGTACCAAACAGGGAACAGCGTTTATACAATTTTATTCTTAACAATTCATTTATCCAGGTCTCAATAACACATATAGGATACATGGCCTACAGATGTTTTCTAATGAACCAACCTGGTGTTTAACTACATGATTCAATGACAAAGTGGCAGAGAAAACCTAGCTGAACAGAGAACTCAAAGCTCACAAGTATCTCACATCCCACTGAGCTCTCTCTCTCTGACCATTTCCACACTAGACTGTTACAGTGCTATTATTCCACTTTCAACATCCGATAGAATTCTGAGGTTTGCAGTTTAGGGAGGGGCCATTTCTGCAGAAATGGCCTCTGTCTTGCATATCCTATATCCTATTATAACTTCATTTGGAACTTCATTTGGAACTAGGATTTAAAAAAAAAAAAAAAAGAGCAATGTAGAACAAAATAGTCCAGGCTAATGACAAATACTGAATTGTCTATTGTTTGCAAATGCATTCTATGTATTCTAGAAACAAAAACGTGGCTTTCAGCAAAGAGAAAATCTAGATGAACAGCAGAATGCAACACATCAAGTATAAATTAATTTCTTCTTAAGGAAATGTACATAATACACTGCATAAGATTTATTAGAAGGAGAAAATGAATAAACTTTTAAAATTCAAAAATAAACAACTCTGGAGGATGGGGATCAATAAGGTAACAGAGATACATCTAATCCTTAATCTTCATCCCTTTGAGGCTATTATGTAGGAATGTATAAAAAACAAAAGTTAATCTCTAGGAAGGCTGTCCGTTCTTCACCTGAAATGATGTTTTCCCAGTTCTCATATGGGTCATTACTGACCAAATGTTTCTCACTTTCCTCCTAGGGAAGCTAATTTTATTCCGTCTTCATATTTTTGAAAAGAGCCAAACAGAATGGTAACTTTATGCCTCATGTGGCTGTGCAATAGTGATCACAGACCCTTAAAGTGAATGCCTTTTGCTCTTGCTGCAGCAACCTTAGCTTCTGATATTCTTGCCTTTGGTAAGAAATCTTCTGTGAGCCCCTTTCCTCAAAGGGACTACCTTTTTGGCTGCCTTCTTCTTCTGCTGCCTCAAATCAGTGACTTGTAAAGATGTATGCACACAAGATTTAGTTTTCAATTCATTGAGCCAGTTTACTGCAGAACCTATTTTAAGTTGCAGAATTCCAATGTTGTTTGTGTTTTATCAAAGGAAATTGACTATGCAAGTATTATGAGAACATCACCTGCAGGCTTGCTGTGGTTTCCACACACATTCCAGTGATTTAGTTAGTTCATACTAAAGAGAGAGAAGAGAAAGATAGAAACATTTGTTCCAATATTTGTCTGCCCCACTCTCTCTACTTGTCCCTGTAAACTAACCTCTCACCCAGTGCAGCCCCTCACTACTGAAATGGACGAGAACTGGAACTACAAACCCAAAGAAAAATGTGAGTGTATGCAGACTGAATTGTACACAAGAAGAGCAAGTGATACTGTAAAAGATGCCACTGATTATATGGCATAGAACTAAAGCTCTATGAACTTCAATTTTCTAGAAGTTAAGGACTTAAGAACTTCATGCTTTTTGTTCTAGTCTTGACTATTCTCTCAAACGAAGCTTTGCTGTTGTTGTTTTTAAAATATACATGCACAGCAGATGGGATGTGGCCACTGGTATTCATACTATTATTTCTCCTTCCAAAAACAATAATGCAGATAAGATATATACTTACTCAGTGATGAGTGGAATCCTTGGCATTTCTTGGGACACTGGGAAGATTCCTTTGTCTCCCACATTGCCAGTGAAGTACACACCAGCTACACCAGCCACCCAGTTGCCAGGAAACCCACAAAGCACATTCTTCATCCCATGTTTGCTTGCCCAATGCCAGGCTTGCCCTCCAATGAGCAGACCCCCGCTTCTCTTTACAGACTGCACAAGGTCAACAGCATGCAGCTCATTATAAGCATCTGTGCAATACACTCCTAACTTATTCCGCAGAGTTCTACCTTGCTGTACTTTCACACCATCATGGAGGAGCATTTGGGACAGGGCATCCAAGCTTGTATCAACACCCACCTGGGCCGCTGGCAAGGGCTTGAGCCACTGCAAAGCATTTTTAATGAACAGCAAGAACTGGGGACTTTTCAGAATGTCTTCATGTGAAACAACAACCATTCGGCCCTTCCCATACTGTGAAGAGGCAATTCGCACTTGCCCGTTATTACTCACAAGCAATGGTAGAGATTTGTCTCCAATGAGCAGCAGTTCACCAGGCAGAACTCGCCAGTGAGGTCAAAAGAGTGAACACCCTTCATTAGAGATGCATAAGACTGTCTGGAATCCATTTAGGGTCTTTTGAATAGATCCTTGAAAGGCAAAGCTGAAAAGTAGAAGGAAATACAGCACAAACGCAGACATGTTAGCGACCATTTGCACCTGCAAGATAATATCCATATTTCCCTATGACAATTTTAAAGAGTGCAAAGCATTAATTTTACCAGACTTGAGTTCCTCTCTAGAACTGCCTGTGAATGATAGCATCACTATGGTCTCTTTATAGGAAGCCAACGGCAAACTTTGAAAAACTGCAGTGGGTGTGGAAATTATTGCAACTAGCTTTCTGTCACTCACTTGTCACAAAGACATGGTAATTGCATACCAATAAAAGAAAAACACTGCTATAATCCCATTTAAACTTTTCTTCATTCCTGTGCCTATATATAGTTGAAAATAGATGAAACAATGGCATATTTCATTAACATGTCCAGAACTGTAGCAGGGAAATTAAAAATCTTTTCAAAATTAAATCTCAACTGTCTTTCTTTCTAGAAACAACACAGAGTGACCGAATACAATGAGACTTGGTTATTGTTATTGATGTGTACCTTCAAATCAACTCTGATTTACCCTTCTTGGCATTTGCTTCTGAGTAAATATGCCTAGAAAGATGCTGAACCCCTTTGTAAAACAATTGATCACTTGTGTCTATCCATGGTTATTCTTATCATCACAGATTCTGTAGTAGAAAGTAGATGTGCTGAACATAGAATTCATAACCTATCAAAGAGTTCAACTGCGCAAGCCTTGTTAAAATGAACACTAGTTGTCCAAGAGGTGCACAAGAGCTATCACTATGGGCCTTGTCACATAAAGACATCATACTTCCAGAGCATTGCATTATTGTTGGTTCAGGATCAGTACTATCTCATGATGTTGTTACTAACAGGCAGCTATCATCTTGCAATCTGTTTGAAATGTGCCCTTTTTCCATGCTGAAAATAATCTGTTAATGACCTCCTTTCCCGCAACAATCCAGTTAGCTGTGGGAGTGTGGTTTCTTGATAGCGCTTGATAGACCTTCCTTCCATAGCCAATTCAGTAGTGGGTGAGGTGTGGGTGTTCCCAGATTGTCTCTCCTTCAGCTACTCTCACGGCAGTCTCTGCCCAATAACTTCCAGGTCATTTCTGGTGCTCCAGGGGCGAACATGAAAGGAGAAGTGGAAAGAGAATCACACATTTAAAATCTGTCTCCTCATTTTTTCAATTTTTGATTTTAATTTCAATTTTTGATTTTTTAAATACACTTTTTAACCTTATAGCACAAAAACAAAATAGCATTGCAATGCAGGAATGTCATTTGGAAGGAAAAATGGCAGTGAAGCACCCCCTGGATTACCTGAAGAATTAGCTTTTCCTCCCTCCCTCTCTCTCTTGTTATTTTTGAGGGTACCTCCAAGGTGGGAGGGGAGCCCAGCAAATGCCCTTAACCTTTCCCCTTTACACTGGCCATGACTATACTTTTATACTTGTTGCCCCACTGGCATACTCCTTCCTGGGAAGATATAAAATTGATATCAAATATGCTCACCTTGCCAGAGAGTTTGCCCAGGTGGGCATGTAGACGAATAGGTCGAACGACCGAAACTAGGTCAAGGCCAGGAAAATCCCTGGTCACGTTTCCCAAGGCCACCTCAGGCTATACATGTCTGCACGAACAAAGAGTCCTCAGCCAAGAATAACCAACTTGAGGGGATTACCAAGTTTTCCCCAGGTTGAGCAACTCTAACTTTGGAGAATCCTACAAGGCAAGGTCCATTTACATGATCCAATCACGCAAGCTATCAAGCTTCTATTGTGTGGCATTTTTCCTTCTATTTCAGCCATTGTTCTTCCTGGGAGAGGGCCTGCCCTCGAGGTACATTCTGCCCTATAAGTAGTCACAGTTTTAGAAGGGTCTCTTTGGAGAACTCCCCGCCACGCTAGCAGACCGGCACTCTGTTAGTTGAATGATCCCCTCAGCCATCTCTCTTCGATGAGCTCCCTCCTTCGTGCTGCTTCCCAGACTGAAGACTTCAGGATAGGTGCAGTATCACTGCCTCTACACCCTCTCCACTATATCCCCTATCAATTTTCACCTCTTTCCCTTCTCAATAGGCCTTGTGTGCATGCATGAGTGAGTGTGTTGGTGCGTGAGAATACATTTATTAATAAAATCTAATTATTGGTATGTTTGTCTGGCTTTTTGCTTAGCTTGACCCTGTAAAAATTGGGTAAAAGATTCTACTAGGTTACCCTGCTGCTTGTTTTTATATAGCCAGTGCTCCACTAATTTCTCCAACCTTTATAACTTGCAGTGAATCAAGGTGTCCGCACGGGACCCCCAGAAATCAGGGTAACACACTCACTCATGTTCTAGTGTTGATTTCCTATTTTTTTGTGTTTTCCTTAAGCATGTTCCCTTATGTATTTGTCTTGAAAATTGGGCTAAAGACCCACTCCACATCATTTTTTCTGGGCTCTTGTTGTGCTATGTTGGGCTGGTAAGGAACTGAGCCTTCCTAGGATGATCATGTGGTATTTTCCATACACATCGATAGTGTTACTGCTTTGAAACTTAGCCTTTCTTTCCCACCCTCCACAATTTTCTCCATTGTAATGACCTGTTTTCCTTTTATTCCTGCAGGCCACCAAGTCATGTGTGGAAAGGGATGTGTGCATATATGGTCCATGGGGCGCTTTACTAACATCCATTTCAGATTTCATCCAGATATGTATTCCTTCCTACTTTGTTGCACCACAGAATAAATCTAGGTTGAAGACTGTGAGGATCAACCGAACCCCTAAACTTCTACCCAATACTAGGCCTTCTTATGGCTTGTAATGTGTGCGCATGGGCTGCTCCTGTCAGCCTGCTATGTTCTTGTATTAATTACGTGATCCCCTACTTTCCTTCATGTTTAGGATAACGTTGCTGTTACTCACGATTCTGCATACACAGGACACAAAGAAGAGGGAAGCACATGAGGACACATGGTTAGCAGAAACCTTGCAGGGACATAAGTGAACAGGAAATGGGAAGCAAACAAAATTCTTCTATTGGTCCATCGGACTTTGCTACATATCACTCTGCAAACATTAATGTTTCATGGTTCCTTGTTATGAACATCTCCTTATACGTTTCTCTGTTGCTAGTTTCCTGCTTTTTCCCTGAATATTGATTATGCATTTAGCTGTTTAATATATGCCATACATAGAGATTGTCATTTGCCAATGAGCAATGACAGACACAGGAAGTCAAATAAAACCAAGGTTAATGCACCATGCCTATGTTTTCTTTTCCAAACTGCTGCAAACCACAGTCACTGGTAGCTCCAGACTCAAGTGGGGGTAAGGAAGAGAGAAAAGTTCCTATGTTGAACCTCAAAGTAAAGTCCTCTCATGTGTACACCCTTCCAATGCACTACTTTGGGAATACAGACATCAGAGCATTGCAGGATACCCAGGTCATTTTGTGGGGAGTGAGAGGGTGGGTGGTACCAAGAGAATTTTGCCTGGCATAGTCCCTAACTTGTGGCTGATTTCAGCTTACTGTCCCCATAACAAACGTCATTTCACCCCAGATACATCACAAGATAGGATCTAGCAACAGTCAAAAACTCCCACCAACAAGGCCACCCAAAACAGCATGGGTCTATGCTCCATGTGTATTGGTGGGTGTCTGAATCTGAAGTAACAGTTATGGGTGTAAGCATCCTTCAATTTCTACCTGGGAGAATTATTCCAATTTAGAAGGTGCACAGCTGTGAAACAGCAATGGTGAGGAGAACGCAAGTCAAGGCTCTCATTTTATTACAATTGTCACAGGTGTGGTTGGCTAGATGTTTGGGTGCAAAACATGCCCTTGGTTTCACATATATTGTGCACCACCACACAAGCAGAGACAACATCTCCAAAACTCCTACTGAATCATATGAATAAGCCTCCAGCATGGGGTGCGGGGGGTGGTGAAAGGTGTGAAAGTATGGTAAAGTAGGCTTTTACACATTAAGGCATACACATAAA
Source organism: Iguana delicatissima (assembly GCA_948472985.1). Taxonomy (NCBI): domain Eukaryota; kingdom Metazoa; phylum Chordata; class Lepidosauria; order Squamata; family Iguanidae; genus Iguana; species Iguana delicatissima. Next base: position 50,102 of record CAOKZL010003556.1, read on the forward strand.
TATATACTATAAAAATGATTTTAAAACTTTGGTCAGCAGAGTCAATTTGAGAAAGCATGAGTAAAGAAAGATTTTAGTATGTCCTTTCAGCTCTCAGCTTCTGGCTCATGCCTTATGTTCAGGGGCAGTGGATACAAAAAGGAGGGGAAGTTGCATAGAATGCTTGTACATGGATGTCCAGCCAGCCAATCAGGAGAGTGTATGGCTTTCAATAAGGGAGGAGAAGGATTTTCAATAAAGATTAAGCAGAAACATAAAGGGTGAGGTCACCTTGCAAACAATCTGGTCTCCCAAATGCCATTGATGCATTAACACATATATTTTCTTGTGCTTCAGACACATCATGAGATGATGTGACTCACTGGCAGGGCTAATAATTCTTGGTAAAGTAGAAGGTAATGGAGAAAGAGGAAGACCACAATACAGATGCATTGACTCAATAAAGGAAGACATAGCACTGAATGTGCAAGATCAAAGTAAGCCTGTTGAGGACCAAAAGATCTTTCATTAGTAGGTTCACGATAATTCAAAGCTAATATGACGTTATATACAACAAATCCATTGTTTTGCAAGAGAGATTGATTGATCTATCTGTTGGAAAAATTACCAGCATTCTCTCTCCCCGCTCCATCTTGTTATTAGAACAGATAGGCAATAGCAAGATAGGGCCTCCCTTTCTGTTGCATGCCAGATCTTCTCCATTTGCCTTTCTCTGTCTTTTATTGCATGATCATAAATACCTTTGGTGCTCAGATCATGTGACCCAGGACAGTTGCTTGGGTCATCGGTCTTATAAAAGTTAAGACCTCCCTCTCTCTCAAAAAAGATCTCTCTCTCTCTTTGTTCTCAATGGCTGTTTTCCCTGAACTCTTCGCATGCTCCGAGTTTGAGTCCCATCAAGGAGGATGGTGAGTTAAACTGAAGAATCTCCTATTCACTAGATTAGACAGGTAGCAGGCTCTCTCAATACAGATGTAAATGAAGAGTCATTAGTAAAGTATTTAGTCTTTTATTCAAAGCTACCTGCGTCTGTGTTTATTCCAAGTACCAGTCTGAAGCCACAAGTCATTAGATAAAACTTCTACCGCTTCTCTGTGTGACTTTGCTAAATGAAGATTGGATCCTGACAGGTTCAGTCTCATTTTCCCCTACAAATTTGGGTCACGGGCCCAGAAGAGAAGTTCTTTGTTTGATGACCACGTGGCACCCGGCCGGCAGAGACTGACCGCTTGAACAATGGCTTCTAATCCATTGCTTACTATTGAAAAGTTAACTGGTAGCAATTACCGAAATTGGTCTTGGAATATGCAAATGCAATTAACTACAATGGGACTGTTTAAAGTTGTGAAAGGACAGCGGCCCACAGAAGATAGGGCAAAGCAGAAATTTGATGAAGATGATGAGAAAGCAACTGCTTATATCTGCTTAGCCATTGATCCAAGCATTGTTTATCACATCAGGGACCTGAAAAGTGCTAAAGAAATATGGGAAAAACTGAAGAGATTATTTGACTCTCCCAGTATTGCAAAGCAAAGTGGTATTATAATCAGACTTACAAGAATGAAATTGTTAAATCCTAGATTTTTGAATGAACATATTAACACTTTCATGACTATGGTATCTGAATTGCAAAGTGCTGGAAAAAATCTTTCAGAACCTGTGAGATTGGGAATGTTTCTAGGAAGCTTGCCTAAATTTTTTTTGAGCCCATAATTGATGCTCTACAAATTAAGGGAGATGTAAATTTGGAAACTGCTATTGCTGAAGTTATAGAATATCAAAATAGGAAAAATTTGGGGAATTTTAAACCTGAAGTAAGAGCTGCTGGAAAAGAGTTCACTCAACTTGCTGAGGAGAATTTGCATATCAAAGAGTCTTCTCCACAGAGGACAAATGGCCACCAAATTAACATTTCAAAACAACAGAAACACAAACCCAGTGATAAAAGTGGTTTTAACTCTAAGAAGAAATCTTCTGCAAATTTTAATGTTGGTCTAATTAATGAACAATTGCTCAAGCCTATGCAAAATCAAAAAGAAAATATAATTGTAATTGACAGCGGTGCTACTAGTCATTACTTTAATCGGAGAGAAATGTTTGTAAATCTTGATACAAGCATACATTTTCCCGTTTATTTAGCAAATGGCCAATCAGTGGTTGCAAAAGGGAAAGGGACAGTTCTTTTGCAAACAAAACTTGGCGCCAACAGGATGAGACTTAAGAATTCATGATGCTTATTTTGTCCCAGATTTAAAAGTGTCTCTTTATAGTGTCAGAACAACTACAGCAAGAGGAAACAGAGTTATTTTCAAAAAGGAAACTTGTTTTGGTCTTCATGGCAAAAATTTAATTTTTCGAGGAATCCTAAATGGTGACTGTTACCAAATGCAAATTTTGGATTCATATGCAAATACTGTGATCCAGTGTAATCACAAAGACTGTTTAAATTTATGGCATCGCAGATTTGGGCACAGAAATGTACAATGCATTCAGAGACTGGCTAATCAAGAACTTGCTATAGACTTTAATTTTAAAATATGCTCTAACAATGAGAAATGCATAAAATGTCTAAGGGCAAAAGCTGTCAGAGCATCACATTCGTCAATTACTGAGAGACAATCCACCAAACCACTAGACCTTTTATATACTGATCTTTGTGGTCCATTCAGCCAAAAGTCTGCAGGTGGAAATTCTTACTTTATGACTATTATTGATGATTTCAGCAGATATACATACACTTACCTTCTCAAAGAGAAAAGTCAAGCTTTTGAGAAATTCAAGGAATACTTTAATCTTGTCTCTAATAGATTTGGCTACAAACCTAAAAGCCTACGCTCTGACAATGGAAGTGAATTTGTTAATGCAGAGTTTGATGAGTTTTTTAAGGAACATGGCATTGAACATCAAACTACACAAGTTTACACTCCAGAACAGAATGGAGTGGCAGAACGAATGAACAGAACTCTCAAAGAGATGGCAGTCACAATGCTTTTAGAGGCTAACATGCCTAAACGCTATTGGTCTGAAGCAATTATGACTGCTACATACTTGTGCAACCGTCTGCCAATTAAATCCAGAGATGCAACTCCATTTCAGTTATGGAATGGGACTAAGCCCAAAGTGAATCATCTCAAAGTTTTTGGAAGTAAAGCATATACCTACATTCCCAAACAGAAAAGAGACAAACTTGACTGTAGAAGTGAAGAGGGAATTTTTGTTGGTTATGCTAGAAATGGTTACAGAATTCTGAATCCAGATGGGCGTACAATAAAAATAACAAGTGCTGTTTATGTTGATGAAAGGCCACAGCCCAAATCTAATCCAAACCAAGATGTCTATCCAGATTTGTTTGCAGTGGAAGGAGACTCCCAACAGCAACCAGAGTATGTGACACTGTACAATCCTCCAGATGTCTTGCATCCAGAAGGGGCTACAGATGTGGTGATCCAGCCAGAGGACGCGGAACCGGACGGCGCTCAAGGAGCAGACCCAGGTGTCCAAGTCCAGGTAAGAAGATCTGAACGCATCAACAGAGGCGTACCACCTGATAGACTGTCTTATCTAGCCACAGAGGAGAAGATTCCACAACCCTCTGACTGGCAAAAGATCAAGGGACTCCAAAGTCAGATTCTCAAAAGTGGGTGGAAGCTGCTGTTGAAGAGATGCAATCTTTATATAAAAATAAAACATGGACTTTGTCAGAATTGCCAAAAGGAAAAAGGGCAATTGGCTGTAAATGGGTCTTTACCACAAAGCAAGATGCAGAAGGGGAAATTCAGAGATATAAAGCCAGGTTAGTGGCAAAGGGATTCACACAACAATTTGGTGAAGATTACAACGAAATTTTTGCCCCTGTTGCCACACACACAACTGTGAGAACTCTCCTAGCTGTTGCAGCATCTAAGAAAATGCATGTCCAACATCTTGATGTTAAAACAGCTTTTCTTTATGGACAATTGGATGAGGAACTGTACATGGAACAGCCTCCAGGATTTCAAGTTCCTGGGAAAGAGCATCTTGTATGCAAATTGAACAAGAGCATTTATGGCTTGAAACAGGCTGCCAGAGCATGGAGTGAGAAGCTAAGCCAACTTCTTATCAAACAAGGCTTCACTCCAGGCACTGTTGACAAGTGTGTTTACAAAAGATTCAGAAACAATAAATGGACTTATATTGCATGTTATGTTGATGATTTGATCCTGTGCAGTCAAGATAAAGCAGATAGTGAGGAGATAGTCAACAATCTCAAGAAAGAGATAGACATCAAGAATTTGGGAGACATCTCACACTATCTTGGAGTACAAATAGAAAAAAGCAGTGATGGAAGCTTCTATCTTAACCAGAAACAGAAGATAATAGATCTTCTGGACTGCCTTGGACTAAAGGATGCCAATATTGTGGCAACCCCAATGGAAGTGGGTTTCTTAAAGGACACTAAGAAATGTGAACCCTTGAAAAATGGAGACAAGTATAGGACTGCAGTTGGAAAGCTCCTATACATTGCTAATTTCACCAGACCTGATATTGCAAATGCTGTTGGTATCTTATGCAGAATGGTTAACTCTCCTACTGAAAAAGATCTCATTGCAGTGAAAAGAGTTGCCAGATATTTGAAAGGAACTGCAGATTACAAGCTGATGTTGCCAGCCTGTGATCAACCACGACTGGTTGCCTATGCGGATGCTGACTGGGCTGCAGACCTAGCAGAGAAAATCAACCAGCGGAAACCTGATCTTCTATGGTGGAGGAGCTATAAGCTGGTCAAGTAAGAAACAATCTACAATTGCAGATTCTTCCACAGGTGCTGAGTGTGTTTCTGCAAAAGCAGCATGTGATGAAATAAAGTGGCTGCATAACTTACTTCTGGACTTAGGCATAACAGAGCCCAAGCCAACCATTTTGATGCAAGATAACCAAAGCTGCATCAAACTTTCTGAAAGTGAGAAGCCACTCAAGAAGAACATTGACATTGCTTTCCATAAGGTGCAAGAGATGTGTCGCAATGGAATTGTTCAGCTAGAATACTGCAATACAGAAATGATGCTTGCTGATATTCTTACCAAGCCTCTACCAAGAGACCAGTTCCAGAGACTACGAGAAGGCATGAAGATCCTGATGTCGGTCCAAGAGAATGAGAAGGGTACTGTTGGAAAAATTACCAGCATTCTCTCTCCCCCCTCCATCTTGTTATTAGAACAGATGGGCAATAGCAAGATAGGGCCTCCCTTTCTGTTGCATGCCAGATCTTCTCCATTTGCCTTTCTCTGTCTTTTATTGCATGATCATAAATACCTTTGGTGCTCAGATCATGTGACCCAGGACAGTTGCTTGGGTCATCGGTCTTATAAAAGTTAAGACCTCCCTCTCTCTCAAAAAAGATCTCTCTCTCTCTTTGTTCTCAATGGCTGCTTTCCCCGAACTCTTCGCATGCTCCGAGTTTGAGTCCCATCAAGGAGGATGGTGAGTTAAACTGAAGAATCTCCTATTCACTAGATTAGACAGGTAGCAGGCTCTCTCAATACAGATGTAAATGAAGAGTCATTAGTAAAGCATTTAGTCTTTTATTCAAAGCTACCTGCGTCTGTGTTTATTCCAAGTACCAGTCTGAAGCCACAAGTCATTAGATAAAACTTCTACCGCTTCTCTGTGTGACTTTGCTAAATGAAGATTGGATCCTGACAGGTTCAGTCTCATTTCCCCCCACACTATCACATTTGCTTACTGCCTCACAACTTATCAGGGCCATTGCAGTGAGCTAGGAGAAGCAAAACATTCACAACACTAAATACATAAAGAAACACACTTTAAAACAGTATAAAAAGTCTTTTAGAAAGTTTTAAAATCACAGACAATTAAAAACAGCCAGGGCAGCAACCACCAATGTCAAGCAAAATAGCACACTTTAGCTGCACTTCAAAAACTCAGAAAGGTTGGATGGAGCCAGACTGACCTCCACTGAAAAAGAGTTCCACAGTCATGGTGCTCTTACAGAGATCCAAGATTTCAGCTAGATTCATATTGGAAATAGAGGTCTCTCAGACAGCCTGGCCCCAACCTGTTTAAGCCTTTATACATCATGACCAGCAACCCAAATAGAACTTCGAGGCAAATGAAAAACATATAAGACCAGTATTGAATAGTCTCTAACTTGCATCCCTGAAAACAGTATTACCACTAGAGTATTTTGCAAAATACTAGTGTATTTTTCACTAGCTGTGGCTTCCAACCACTTTCCAGGGCAAGTTCTATGTGGAGTGCATTATAGTAGTCTATTTGGAAGGTAAATGAAGCTAGATCTGCCCTCCCCAGGAAAGGGCACAGTTGGTACACCAACCAAAGCTGGGGAAAAGCACTTTTGGCCACAGTAGCTGTCATACTGGAATGAGGATTCCAGCGTCATACTGGGGTCCTTGCCAGCCTGCCAAGGTTGACTCTCATCCTTGAAAAAGGTTGACAGTTTCCCCAGTGTTATTAATTCTTGCTGCCACCACCCGCTGAATTATGAATCAACTGAACAGTACAGCGGGAGCCTGTTCAGTGGATTATCTAATCCTTGTGTTTAAGGACCTTCCTTCCCTCTTACCTTCCCCCTTCTGAGTGACAGAAGTCCTTTAGCTTGTGCCAAAGACTGGCATGGGAGTGGAGAGAAACAGAGGTTTTACAGAAAGTATTTAATCAAGGCATGCAAATAAACAAGACAATAATACACACGAGAGACTTCCCCTCCCAGGCACGCTTAAGTTACAAGTAGTTACAAAACAGATATAAAAGCACAGATACATTCTTAAGGTCAGCCAACTTCCAAAATAATAAAAAACCTAACGCGACTAACTACTTTACTCTAGTTACTCACAATTAGGTTATAGGCTTCGATGGTCTAAAAGAGACAGGAGGGGCCAGGAGACGAGGCATGGGCCCTCCAGTCTAAAGACTGGCCCAGATCCCATTGTTCTTCTTTTTCTTCTCTGGCCACATGGTCTCCCAGAAGTTTTATATTTCCTCCCTGGAAGCATCTCGAAGCATCTCCAAGATGCCCACCTCTTCCTTCTTGATTGGTCAGTTCTCACCCTGTGACCTGTGATGCTGACTCACACTAAAATGTAATCTAATCCCAACACCTCATTAACCCTTGGTTTACCTGGAGAGGGAAGTATCCCCCTTTGCTAAGCCTAGATAATGGGAAGCCCCATTATCACATGCCCCCCAAATCTCAGACGGTCTGGAAACAGATGAAGGTTGGCGCCACACCAGCTGGGATTTCATTCTGGGATCTAAGAAAGGAAAAGTCAAGGAACACATGCAAACACACAACAGTACAGGTTAACCATATTATCAATAACAGACATGTGAAGCTCATCTCTCTTAACCTCCCTCCAGTTCTCTGCATGACAAGGAGTCTGCAACCACATTAGAACTTCCAGCCACATGCTGAATGTCAAAGTCAAAGTCTTGTAGGGACAGGCTCCATCTTAGTAACTTCTTGTTAGTTCCCCGAACTGTATGGAGCCATCGGAGGGCAGCATGATCAGTCTGGAGAGTGAAGCGCCATCCCCAGATATATGGTCTCAGCTTCTCTAGCGTATACACAATGGCATAGCATTCCTTCTCTGGTATGGACCAATTGGACTCCCTTGCAGAAAGCTTCTTGCTGAGGAACAGAATGGGATGCAAGGTGCCATCCGGACCCTCTTGCAGTAAGACTGCTCCAATGCCTCTGTCAGAAGCATCTGTAGCCAATATGAACGGCTTGTCAAAGTCTGGTGCCATGAGCACAGGATCTGCCATCAAGGCCTGTTTCAAGGCTGCAAAGGCTTCTTGACACTCTGCTGTCCATTTCACTACCTTAGGCTTCTTGGAACCTGTCAGGTCTGTTAGAGGTGCCGCCATTTGGCTATAGTTGGGCACAAATCTCAGGCCAAGGAAGGACTGCACCTGCTTCCTGGAACGAGGAATTGGCCAGCTATTAATAGCTTCCACTTTGACTTGTAGTGGAGTGATAGTCCCCTGTCCCACTTCATGGCCAAGATAGGTCACTCTGTCCAGTGCAAACTGGCACTTTTTTGCTTTGACTGTCAGTCCAGCATCACTAATGCGTTGGAAGACAATCTCCAAGTGTTTCAAGTGGTCTTCCCAGGAGTCTGAGAAGATTGCAATGTCATCTAAATAAGCAACAGCAAAGTCCCTGCACCTTCTTAGCAAACAGTCCACCAGCCTCTGGAAAGTTGCAGGTGCGTTGCGTAGCCCAAAGGGAAGTACACTGAACTCAAACAGGCCCATGTGAGTGATGAATGCTGTTCGATGCTTAGACTCTTCTGCTAGGGCAATTTGCCAATAGCCCTTAGTCAAATCGAGGCTGGATAAGTACTTAGCATGCCCCAATTTCTCCAACAGTTCATCTCCTCTGGGCATTGGATAATGTTCAGGGCATGTCACAGAGTTAAGTTTTCTATAGTCCACACAAAAACGTATATCCGTCCCCCCTTTTTGGGCACTAGGACAACTGGGGATGCCCATGAATTGCGTGATGAGCGAATGATCCCCATGTCCAACATCTCTTTCACCTCCCTCTCTATCACCTCTTTCCCTTTTGGTGACACCCGTCGTGGCTGTTCTGCTGATGGCCTGCTGTCATCTGCGGCTACCACATGTTGAGGATCTGTGGTGTGACCTGGGATAGGTAAAAACAGGGTGGTGAACTTACCCGTCAAGTGAAAGAACTGCTTGCGTTGTTTCGCATTGAGTCTTGGGGAGGGTTTAAAATCTTCTAAGTTACCACCCTCCAGATCATAGAAAGCACCTTCAGGCCACTCTTCCTCCTCATCTTCCTGGACTGAAAGTGTGAGAAGATGATTGGGCCTCTCGTAGAAGGGTTTCAGTGAATTCACATGATACACTTTTGGTTTAACCTTAGAGTCTGGAAACTGTATGAGATAGTTCACTGTCCCAATGCATTCTTGCACTGTGGCAGGACCTTCCCAAGAAGTTTCCATCTTGTTAGACTGGAGAACCTTCAGAACCATCACTAGGTCTCCTTTCTCAAAGCAACGTTCTCTGGCATACTGGTCATACCAGGTCTTCTGCTTCTCTTGTGCCAGTTGCAGATTCTCATGAGCATCTGCCCATGCTTCTCTGAGAGTATTCTGGAAGTTAGTCACAAAATCAACTACATTAGTCTCTGAAGAAGGGATAACTCCCTCCCACTGACTTTGAACCAGCTGTAATGGCCCTTTCACATCATGACCATAGACTAGCTCAAAGGGTGAGTAACCCAGGCTTGGGTGTGGAACAGATCTGTAAGCAAACAAGAACTGCTGTAGCGCCAAGTCCCAGTCATTGGAATGTTCATTCACAAACTTATAGATCATGGCCCCCAAAGTTGCATTAAAACGCTCCACCAACCCATTAGTTTGGTGATGGTAAGGTACTGATGTAAGATGGCGCACACCATGTGCCTCTAACAGGCGCTGCATGACTTTGGAGTTGAAATTGGAAGCTGCATCTGTTAAAATCTCTGCAGGCCAACCTAATCTTACAAAGATGTCTGTCAGAGCTTGGGCTACTGCTTTAGCTGAGATCCCACCCAGTGGAATGGCTTTTGGTCAATGAGTGCAGAAGTCCACAAAGGTGAGCACATACCTCTTTCCCCTAGCAGTCTTCCTATGGAAAAGACCCATGATGTCCACAGCCACTCTTAGGAAGTGGTTGGAGAGGGGCCTTGGCTTGATCCTGGGATTTCCCTACTCTCTAGCAAACCTCCCAGGATCAGACATAATCAGTAACATCCTTGCCCATCCCCTCCCAGTAGAAGGACTTTCCCAATCTGTCCTTGGTTCGGTTCACCCCAGCATGTCCACTAGGATGATCATGAGCCAGACTCAAGAGTTTGGCTCTATACTTAGAAGGCACCAGCAACTGTCTCTGAGTGCGTACGCCCCCCTTGTTACCTCTTGGGCCACACTCACAATATAATAGGCCCTCAATGATTACAAATCTGGGTCCCTTCGTTGTTGTAGAAGATTTCGCCTCTTCCTTTGCTCTGGTCCAGGCAGCTTGAAGGCTTTGATCTGCTTCCTGGTCCTTCTGGAACTACTGTCGCTGAACAGGAACCAGCTGTTCCACCTGGAGTGGCAGATTCACCTCAGATTCTCGTTGCATTGCAGCTTCTCCAGGTTCTATTCCCTTGGCTGGAGTGTCCTCTGGAGTTTCAGCTGCTGTTGAATCCTTTGCTGGCTTTGGAGTCAGCGTTGTTGGATCCTCCTCCTCTGCACCAGCTTTTTGCATCTCAGGCAAGTTGTCCAGCCTCTGACTCTGCTTGGTGCCCACCTGAGACTCTTCCGCCCCCCTGGGCAGCGCTGAGTCAGGAGTGACCACAGGGACCAGCTTGAGACCAGGCTGACTAGCCTCCTGGCATGGAGAAGCTCTTCCTGGACTTCCACCACCTCTTCAGCCAGAGTGAGAGAAGTCCTATCTAGAGTGTGCCAAAGACTGGCGTGGGAATGGAGAGAAACAGAGGTTTTACAGAAAGTATTTAGTCAAGGCATGCAAATAAACAAGACAATAATACACATGAGAGGCTTCCCCCTCCCAGGCATGCTTAAGTTACAAGTAGTTACAAACACAGATATAAAAGCACAGATACATTCTTAAGGTCAGCCAACTTCCAAAATAATAGAAAGCCTAATGCGACTAACTACTTTACTCTAGTTACTCACAATTAGATTATAGGCTTCGATGGTCTAAAAGAGACGGGAGGGGCCAGGAGACGAGGCATGGGGCCTCCAGCCTACGACTGGCCCAGATCCCATTGTTCTTCTTTTTTCTTCTGGCCACGTGGTCTCCCAGAAGTTTTATATTTCCTCCCTGGAAGCATCTCAAAGCATCTCCAAGATGCCCACCTCTTCCTTCTTGATTGGTCAGTTCTCACCCTGTAACCTGTGATGCTGACCCACACTAAAATGTAATCTAATCCCAACACCTCATTAACCCTTGGTTTACCTGGAGAGGGAAGTATCCCCCTTTGCTAAGCCTAGATAATGGGAAGCCTTATTATCGCAGTAGCTACCTGGCCTTCCAGGAGTAGCAGCTCCAATCCTACAGACCTTATCTTCTAGAGCGAGCACAACACCACCTGGAATAGGTTGCAAGCCCAATCCCACCAGCTGTTGTTGTTGTTGTTGTTCTTCTTCTTCTTCTTGTGTGCGCCTTCAAGTTGTTTCCAGTTTATGAGAACTCTAAGATGAACTTATCATGGAATTTTCTTGGCAGAATTGCTCAAAAGGGGATTGCCTTTGCCCTCTTCTGAGTCTGAGAGAGCATGATTTGCCCAAGGTCACTCAGTGGGTTTCCATGGCTGAGTGGGGATTTGAACCCTGGTTTCCAGAGCTGTAGTCAAACCACTATGCTTCTGAGGCTCTAGTTTTCCTACTGACCAGCAGAACATCCCTCTTATTTGGAATGAGCCTCCGTTTAATCACTCACATCGAATCTTTCACTGCATCCAGACATTTCAGGATTTCCACAACCTCCTTAGCATCAATTGTAAAAACAAGATTCAGTTGGATATCATCAGGATAATGATGACACTCAACTTCCAAACTCCCAGTAACCTCTACCCGGTGATTTCTTGTAGATGTTTAAAGGCATAGAGGACAGTACTGAACCATGTGGGACCCAACATCATTTTCCAGTAATGTTTAGCTGAAAAGGACCAGAGCCACTGCAGCACATTTTCCTTAAGTTCTATATAAATCGAACAGTCCAGATGGACTCCATGATCCAGTTACTATGGCAGATCATCTACCACATTGACCAGGGATGTTTTTATCCCATTAGTAGGCTGAATTGATATTGGAATAGATCCTGGTAATCTGCTTCATTCAAGAAAACTTGCAGTTGTGTTTCCAACACTTGCTCAAAGATCTTACTTTTAAAAGGGAAATTGGATACTGGCTGTCAATGATCTATAACTACTCCACTACTGTCAAAGTCCCTGAGTAAGCCACTTGGTTGTGAGTATCAACTTAGGTTTCAATCAGCCACTATTTCCTTAAGAAATCTTGCTGGTCTGAAATCCATTCTTCTTTGTACATGAGGCCCATCACTCTCCTTTGAAGAATACTTATCCCTGTCACTAAGACACCAGAACAAACATGTAAGCATAATGCCATAATGTGACCCTGATCTCATGACAAAATTAATGAATCAACCTGCCCTAGACTAGTGGTATGCAGACAAAAGTGCATATTGGTGAAAATAACATTACAAATGCTGTGTATTAGGGAAACTGATTGCACAACAATGTATCTTAAGGAAATTTGTATACAAAAATGCCTGCATTAAGAAGAAGATGGAAAAATGTATAAAAATTCTAATCCAAAATTATTTAAAAAGTTTCCAAGTCTAGAATGAATCAGATTTAAGACTGAAAAAAATCCAAAGTTGAATTGAATGTTAGATGAAAAAAATGAGAAACAGAGAAACCAAAATTAACAGATTTGGCCATCCTCAATATTAAGATGGGACAAAGACTTCTGTATGAAAAGTCATAATGGATGTTTTGACTGGTCACTCCTACTTCTTTGACCATGATTCACCCTTGATCAGTTTTGGGGCAAATTCTGCCAAAATCTTGCTGTTAGGCACTTCTCTGGGCTCCTGTTCTTTGGCCAAGATCTTTTATACATGTTTTAACATAGTATTGTATTGATGCTATGTCAAATGTGACACTGTGTCAAATGTGTGAGACTGCCATTTGTGCACACACAAAATGATTGGCTGCACTAGAGACTTAGCACTGCCTCCAGGAAAGAGCAACTAGTTCAGCTGTTTTCACACTCGTGTATCGCCCCAACAAGATTCCTGCCTTTTTCAGAATTTTGTTACACTTACCGTTCATTATTCAGAAAATACTAATGAATGTTTCAGAGTCTGCACAATAGAGGCTGAAGTGGGTGTCATTTTTTGCTGAATCCTGTAGAGAGCCGAACTCTCCTATTTAAGAGGATTACACTGTTTGTTTTATTTTGTTCAGTGTATTCAGAGTGTATTCAGAGTCCTGCTCATAGCCCTGACTTCCTTTTATCTCTGGGTATAATTTTGCAATTGTTCATTTTGTCAGATGTTCTATATCCAGGCACGCCTTAATGGAAAAATTCCCTCACTTTTATTATTGCTGGCTTTAGATCATGAGGAGAAAGAAACCAATTGCCAATATCTGTGTGTTTTTGTAAGTGTATGTGGCTCCTGCTTGGCAAGTGAGGATTGGAGCAGTGGTTGGGCCAGTAATCATTGGCCCTTTCCTCATCCTACCTGTGTCATTGTGTGGGAATCCTGGGACAGCCTCCCCTGGGAGGGGAGTTGACAGAAGTGCTCCTTTCTGCATTGGCTGCCTGATGGATGGAAGAAAGTGCTATGGCTCCACCCATCCTTCCACAGTGCAGCTGGGCAGTTACCCAGGCTGCGCTGGGGGAGGAAGTGCAGCGATTGCACTTCCTACTGTTCTGCACGACAGGTAAGTGCGGGAGGGAGGAGAGGAAACTGCAAGCATGTGTCATTGACAGGAAAAACCCATCAATGATTTAATTTGTGATTGCAATGGGTGGCCATGGGATCATGATGGGATTGTGCCGACATCATGAAGAACTTGCATAACAATTGTGGTTACATATTTGTAAGTGATCAAGTGGATTCTAACCAGGGTGATCTGGAGATCTCCCATTCATAAGGTCACCATAAGTTAAAACCAACTGGACAACAACTTACAACAACAACAAATTTATTAAAGATCAAGATTATAGCCAAAAATCAAATTAATATCTTAAATGACCATTCAGCTGCCATAGCTGATACTTACATATTTATAAATCATGCAAACAATTCTTTTTGATCTCCAGTGTCTTATTTCAATATTATTTATTGTCATTTGGAATATGGATGAGAGTCATTCTGAAAAATTAATGACATTCTTGTTAATGTATGGTTAGCCCTCCACATCTCCTAGGGTTAGGGGCACAGGACCTCTGCAAAAGTGAGAAAATATCAAATATCAAAATGTGTGGGTATGTCAGAATCACTTGGAAAAATGCTCATAGCCTACTGCTTTGTGGGTGCTTGCCGAAGAAGCTCTTTATTGTACAATCACACTATTTCATCCTGGGCACAAAATGTTCACCATAATATACAGATGGAACAGTGGGATAAAATGTCGTAGAAAGGAATTAAATTTACACTGTGTTATGATCGCAAAGAGAACTTCTAGAAGATGGTGCATCATTGGTATTTGACACCAGAAAAACTGGCCAAAACGCATAAAATGTTTTCTAAAAATGTTGGAAATGTGAACAACAAATGGATTCTTCTTACCATTCTTCTGAAAAGGCCAAGAAATTCTGGAATCAAATACCTTCTATGGTATACAAAATGCCGAAAAATTCAGCTGAAGCCAGAATTGTGTTTGTTGGGATTAGTAGAAGATCAACTAGAGAAGAAGAATGGCAAGCTGCTATGACACACGACCACCGCAGCATGACTAGTATATGCATAGAGGTAGAAGAACACAGATATTCCAGAAGAGGACTAACTGATAAAATTGTTGGATTTATCTGAAATGGATAAACTGGCAGCAGTGTTATGAAGAAAATCAGTAGTGACTTTTTCAAAAGACTAACCTTTGATCGGATTTTTGCAAGATAAAGAATGCAATGTGCTGACTGTAGGCTTCAACAATTCGTATATTTGGGAAAGGAGCAGTTAATGCGAATGAATGACATTTGTATTTAGAGCAGATATTTTATACAGTTAACTATAATCTGCATTACAAAAGCTGGAAATGAATGTGTGTTTCTTTTTTCTTAGTATTCTTATTGTCTTCATTTATCTATAGTATTTAGTTTTTTATATTTTTTTTGTTTATTTTTCTTCAGTACTTGTTTTGTTCTGTTTGTGTGCATTTTGAAAATCCTCAATACATTTAGAAAAAAGCACTATTCTTTTTACATTTTTTATTTTTATTTTTAATTGTGTCAGGGGCCCAGGCGTGGCTGAGCCCGCCGTCATCCCCGAGGCCGCCGCGGAGGCTACCGCCGATGCAGGGGAAGGCCCAGACGCCGCGGAGGCCGCCGCTGCCAAGGAGGAAGGCCCGGACGCCTTGGAGGCTGCTGCCGCCGAAGGGGAGGGCCCGGACGCCGCGGAGGGGGCCGCTGATGCGGGGGAGGGACTGGACGCCTCAGGGCCGCTGCCACTGCCAGCGGTCCCATTAGTGGTGTTGGGGACGATCCAGTTCCCTCTCCGGCAGGCGAGGCGGGCGCAGGCTCGCCGGGGGAGACGGGTCCCGGTCTCGGTCTCGGGGCTCAGCCCACCTGCAGCTCCGACCCAGAGGAGTCTGCCACTCCTCCCCCCATGTTTCGGCAGCGGCGACAAAGCAAGGAAGCAACCCACTGGTCCCGGTGGTTGATGGAAAGGCGGCTGCGGGCTGAGAGCTCCCAGCTGCGAGCCTGTGCCGGATTGGTCGCCGCCGGCCCAGAGGTCTATTTAGGGCGGGCGCTGGGCAGGGAGAGGCACAGAGCAACAATCGTCAGCCTTCCGTGATCTCCCCTGTCCGCGTCTGGATCCAGCCCCTCCCACCAGTGACCGCGTCCAGCTTCCGTGCCAGCCGAGGACCCTGTCTGCATTTTGGGTGATGTAATCCTCCTTTGCTTTCTATTGAAGCCCACTTGTTTATTAGGGCGGGTCTTGAGTCTGGGACAGTTTGCTTTAAGTTCAGACCCGTCTGTGCAGGAGCTGTAACTTTTTGTTTGCTGGCAGTAAATAAACGCTGTCACCTTCAGCCACTTGTCCTGCGTCTGCTTGACTCCCACCCACCGTTGACAGATTGTTGCTTCGTCCAAAACGGTCAAGCAGAATGGAGGGGGAGAATGCTATGCTGAAAGCCCAGTTGGCCGCCCAGGTCCAGGAGAACCAGGGGCTATGCACCCAAGTAGACCAGCTATCCCACACTCTGCAGAATTTACAGTTTCAGGTGGGCCAGCTGCAGGTGGCCTGGCCCCAACCTGCGCCAAAGATTCCCATGGCGGTGCTTCAGAGCTTTACGGGAGAGCCCTCAGAACTGGAGACCTTTGTGGCCAACTGCCGGCTCTATATCCAAGTCCGCAGCCAGGACTTCCCCAACGAGCGAGCCCAGGTGGTGTTTATGACCAGCCTGCTTTCTGGCATGCCCGCCAAGTGGGCCATGCCCCTGCTCCACCAGAACAGCAGCACCCTGGATAGCATGGCCTCCTTCCTGCAAGCCTTCCGGGCGATATGGGGGAACCCTGTGCAGACCAAGACGGCGAGCTGCTAGCTGTGCCAGCTGCAGCAGGGGAGGGGCTCTGTGCGGGAAATACAACCACGTTCCGCCTGTTGGCACAGGACCTGGTCTACAATGACCCCGCCCTCCAGGACCAGTATAAGGCCGGTCTCTCGGCGGAGATTCTGGATGAGCTGGTTCGCAGCCCCCCGTCAGAGACCCTGGAGCAGCTGATCCAGCTGGCCCTCCGTATCAATGGGTGCCTGGAGGTGCGAAGGCAGGCCCGCCGCGCAGGCACTTTGAGCACCTGACCGGTCGGAGACGGGCGAACCTGGGTGCCCACGCTGCGGGAGGCTCCACCCAGCCAGTCGGGGACTGGCTCTTCCACTGGCTTAGAGCGTGGAGAGGAGCCAATGCAGCTTGGAGGAGTGTGGCCATGTTTGACCGTTGAAGAAAAAGAGTGGCGGCGGCAGGCAGGTCTGTGCCTGTACTGCGGCTTGGGGGGGCACTTTGCCCGCTTGTGCCCATCGAAGTCAGCCGCTGTGGAGGCGCCGGGAAACGCCAACCCCCAGGTCTAGAGAGTCTGCGAGGCCTGGGGGAGCCTGGCAGCAGGAGGCCCTCAGACGCGCCTGAGCGAAAGCAGGACCCCCCTCCTGGTGGCCTCTGTGGTGAGCTTCGGTGGTGCGCCGCCCATCCCCGTGGGGGCCATGATTGACTCTGGGGCCTCCAGCAACTTTCTGGACTTACAATTTGCCAAGGACCACCGGATACCATTGGGGCCTCTGTCTGAGCCATGGCTGGTGGAAACCATCAACGGGCGGCTGTTGAAGTCAGGGCTCATCACCCCCCAGACGGCGGAGGTGGATTTGGAGATTCAGGGGCACTTCGCGTGGACCAGCTTCCTGGTGGCAGCGGTGCCCCACTTCCCTTTGGTGTTGGGGATGCCATGGCTCTCGCGCCATGACGCGCACATCTCTTGGTCACGGTGCGAGGTGCTGTTCGCTTCCGAATTCTGCCAGGAGCACTGCTGGCTGGAGAAGCTGTTGGCCTCCTTGAAGGCCCCAGGGCTGGAAACCTCGGTGGAACTCCCGCGGAAGTACCAGGACTTTGCAGATGTGTTCGACCAGAAGGAAGCCGATCGCCTGCTGCCGCACCGGGTCTACGACTATGCCATAGATCTGGTTCCGGGCGCCCCTATTCTGGCGGGGCAGATCTACACGCTCTCGGAGCCTGAGCTGGCTGCCCTGAGGGAGTTCCTGGAGAAGAACCTGTGCCGGGTCTTCATGCGGCCGTCTGTGCGGGAGCTGTAACCCTTTGTTTGCTGGCAGTAAATAAACGCTGTCACCTTCAGCTGCTCATCCTGCGTCTGCTTGACCCCCGCCCACCGCTGACAAATTGATAAAACATACCCAGCGTAAATCTATCAATCATATGTACACGTTTCTTATTTTAGAAATTTTCCTTTATAAAATACATTAATAAAAATTCCCCCACTGCCTTCTCAACCCTTCACCTATCTTTCATTTTATTGCTTTTCACTTGGGCTTATAGCATAAGTAAAAATTATTTGCTCCTACCTAACTGTTCTCACTGACTTCTTTCTACCAATTTTAACTTTTCACATATTTATTTTACTAAAGTCCTTATGATGCTCTTTAAAAATAAGGTCAGGTTTTCAATATCATCATTTTTTATTTTCATAAGATTTAATATAGTCCAGAATTGCTTTTTATTCTTTCTCAAATTGCTGTATCAATTTTTCTTTTATTAGCATTGCCATTTTTTTCCATTTCCATAATCTTTATCAGCCAGTCATTTATTGAAGGTTCTTCTTTATTTTTCCATTTGTATGCATAATTTAATCTTGCTGTGGTGATGAGGTATAATTTCAATTTAGAATTCTTTTTTATCTTTGGATGATAATCTATCACATTTCATAGATATAATTCTGGTTTCATTTCAAATTGAATATCAAACATTATAGACATTATTGCGTAAATCCATTTCCAATATTCCTTTGCTTCTGGGAAAAACCATCACATGGGGAAAAAGGTCCCAATATTATCTTCACACTTCCAACATGTTCCATCTCCCTTTTTGCATATTTGAGATAGTTTGGGTGATGTCAAATACCAACAATATAACATTTTACAATAATTCTCTTTTAGTCCTATGTTTAATGCAAATTTTAAGTCCTTATCTCAGGCTCTTTTGTTATCAGGTCATACACTCCTTCTCCATGACATGGTTTAATTGGCAAAACATATATTTAATTGGCACAAGACCTAAATTACATCCTGCTATGACTGGGAGCTGGCTGGCAAAGAGGAAACTGGCTGCAAATGTGTGTTGCAAAACTAAGTCAGGAGACCTCAGAGCATGGCTAAGTCATAGCTGGGGAAACTCGGGAGATAATGGATTTGTAGATGTCCCCCAACAACTCAACCTTTAACAATAATAGTGCCTGAAACTGCTTCCTTGGAAGGACTAATGACCTTCTCCCTTTGTCCAGTAATTTTTTTCCTTTGTTCCCTTACCTGTCCAGCAATTATGGAGCTATCATGATTCCCACCAGTCCCCTTGTCACCTAATGCTAAGCCCATTGGCTTGCTGCAGATCCCACTGTCCACTCTGTGGACCCCATTGTTTATTTTACCAGAGAGACATTTGCACCTTCCCCCTCATGGCAGAAAACAAGTATTTAAACCCTGGCTTTTCATCAGACAACTCATAGTATTTTTGGCATACAGACCATCACTCTGCTGCTCTGATTCTCGATATGTACTGTTCTTGGATTTATAGTCTAAGCTAAGATTCTTCGCCTCTCTCCGGATTGGAAAAATATTACCCATTTCACCCTAAAGTCTTGCTATCCAATCCTTTCCACTCTTTTCCTTCAATTAGCTTCGTGTGATAGCAAGACTGCTTGGATCTAATGTGTGTGATTGTGATTCTCTCAATGAAACAGTTAAGTTTACTTTTGACTTTCAGGCTGGTTTTTGCCTGTAGTAGTACCAGCATACACAGGTGTAAAAGATCTAGTAAGGCTACTCCCCTCTCACAGGCCTCCTCTTTGAACTAATATTCCATACCATTTCACAGATGCACTGGCAATGTGGGTGGATCCCTGAATCACCCATGTTTTGGGGTAATACTTTGCCAGTCTTCTAAAATCTATTGTATGACCAATATTTTGTATAGTTAATTGTAGTTTCTTTTATATATTTTTTTTATTACTCTTTCCAATAAGATGGAAAAAAACTTCTGGTCTGATAAGATTCCTTCTTCTTTTTTGTCTTGGGACTCTTCTTCTGCCAGATTTCTCATTTTTTCTTATTCTCTTATTCCAAAATGTGCTCTTTTACTCCCTCTTTGTCACTTATTTCTACATCTTAAGTTTTTCTCCAAACATTCTCTGGCTTTCTGTATCATATTCTACTTATATTTTTTCTCTTTGAAGATAAAAGAAAGACCATTCACCTTCTTCCATCTATAACATACATTTATTTTTTGTTGTTATGTCATGAAGGAGTACTCTCTGCTCCTCTTCAAGATCTGTCGGGATAGCTTTGTATATCTTGATCACTCTATCATCCACAATCAATTTTCTTTTGAAGTTTTGTTGTAAAATCTGGTCCCTCAGCCCCTCTGTTTTAAAATTAATTACAACGTCCTTTGGGAGTTTCTTTTTCTTAGCTATCACCAGATTTATTCTAAACAATGTATTAGTTTCTAGTTCCATTCTTTACACTTTTTATTCTGTATTAGCTGCTAATGTTGTTGTAACTCTTTCATATAACTTTTCATCTTGCTGTTCTGGGAGATCTTTTAATTTTAAACATCTATGTCTTATCTCCAATTTTAAAATTGTTTCTTATCTGATTGTTTGTACTTTTTTCAAATTATCTGTCTCCTTTTCCAAGTCTATAGTCTTATCCGTAAGCTTTCCATTCTTTTGTCTAATTCAACAATATATTTTGTGACTTCTTGCGAAGTCTGGTTTAAATTTTCCATTTTTTAAAAGTCTTGTTTTAGTTGTTCCCTTCTACATTTTAGTTCTTCTCTCATCTCTGATCTTAGTTTTTGAATCTCTTCCAAGATTTTTAAACTTGAGTCTGTTGCTTTCACATTTGCATCTAGTGATGGTCTTCTTGCTTGTGTTTGTGCATGCATTTGAGATTGTGCAGCTTTTCTTGTTCCTATTGCCATGTTTTTTTGGTCTGTTTCATGCTCTTTCAAAAAAAGTGAGACTTCTTATCTAGTTTCAAGGGAGCTTAAATCTGCTCACTTTAAATCTGCTCACTTTAGGTGGCTCTTTTATACTATATGTAGTTAAATATGCTCATTTCAGGTGTCTCTTTTATACTATATATGTGTGTGTGTGTGCTTATACACACACACACTTTATAGTAATTGAGTTCAACTTATTTTTGAGCTCACTGAGTTGTTAAAAAAACTATGTATGTGTGTATGTATAGTTCAAGCAGTATGTGTACAGTATAGTATGTGCATAGTTCAAGCACCCAACTAAAAGTCAAATATTAATGCTTTTTAGCTGATCAAATTCAACAAACCCAAGTGAATACTCAAACATAAAATATGTCTATTCAGTCATTCAAATCAGTTATTAAATATGTCAAACTCTTTATAATACCATAAATCTTACTTACAGCAACTACTTATTACTTAGTACATATATAATTAATATCATATATATATATTCTCTCACTTTAGCAAGAAATATTATTTATCTTATTTCAATATATCCCAATTTTTCCTTATTTCTAATTTAATTCAGTTTACTTATTTACTTCTATACTTGATCTTCTTTTCTCATTTCAATTCTAATTTCTATCACAAGTGTATTTTCTTATCATTAATATCTAATTTCATTATTTCTGTTTCATATATTTCTTCCCTAACTCATACAAAATATACACAAATATATGTCAAATATATGTTCTATATGTCTGATTACCT
This sequence comes from Iguana delicatissima, assembly GCA_948472985.1. Classification (NCBI taxonomy): domain Eukaryota; kingdom Metazoa; phylum Chordata; class Lepidosauria; order Squamata; family Iguanidae; genus Iguana; species Iguana delicatissima. Next base: position 71,364 of record CAOKZL010003556.1, read on the forward strand.
GTATCTGATCTCAATTTTCAGTATTCATGAGTAAACAGTAATTGTGCAATAATCTTTCCAATAATATTTAAACTATATAAATTATATATATATATATTAATTTGTAAAGCAACTGAGAGAAGTAATTAAATCCAATAAAAATTCTTTTGACTCTACTTCAGCAATATAAAACTTTCAGCAATATTTCAGCAATATAAAAGTTTGATTTGTATTTATGAACCTATAAATTTAACCAAATAATTAAGAGAAAGACAAGAGAAAAGAAATATCATCAATAAGTGAAAAATAAACAATACAAATGTGATATAAGCATGTCTAAATGAATATATAAATGTATAAAGTTTACAAATGTGGCAAAAGTGTATATAATAACTATTATATTTTTTTATTTTCCAAGATCTATAACTGTCAGTTGGATTTATATTAGAAATTAAAAACAGAGTTCTTCTTGGGTTTTTTTTAACAATATAAATGTTGTCTTCCAATGTGTGACTGTGTTGTTCTTCTCTGACTTCTTATTTCAGTATATGTCTATTTCTATTGTGATGACCTTCACTCTTGCACTCTCCTTTGTTCAGTTTTATGTGTCCTTGGCTATAGAACGTAACTAAGTTTTCCTTTTTCCCTTCTCTTTTCCTTGACATTTATGGTTTCATAAGTTTGAAGAAAAAAACAACATTTCATCTAGTCTGCCTATATTGTTGAATAATTGTATAAAGCTTTTTGACTGACAATCTTCCATCTGGAGGCATCCCAGAGAGCATTCATTGTTTTAGTGGACAAATATGTCAGCAGTAAAAATGGATGTATTACATTAACCATCTTGATGAAATACGGAGCAAAATCCTGTAGGTAGGACTTTGTACAAGAATACAAGACTACACCTATAGATTCAATTTTTGGGTGGTGAATCAAAACTTGTGTTGATTCAATAGCTCTATTGTAGTTGGAACTGCCAACACTATTCCAGCTACAGTGTCCTATGGTACAACTTAATAAACACTCTTCAGTTCATATCTGACTAGCCCCTTACTTTGAGGTCAAGAAATATTAATTCTCAGACAAAACCTTCAGTGATTTGGTGAATCATACCTGAGAGCTCAGTGTATGGTGTGTTTGTAATCTTAACAGTCATCCACCCATTAAAGAAAATATTAAGAAGATACTGATGTTCAGGCCCAGGATTACCAAAGTCTATGGTCACAGAGGTGTCAACTGATGTCTTGGCACTCACCTGTACGGGCATAAACACCATAGTTTAAGGAAACATATTTGTGAGTATTACTGCTTGTCATTCCAGCAATGAGTGGGATTAAATGCATCATAGTAACACCACTTTTCAAATTACTGGCCACAAGGTTATGCAAACTTTTTTTAAAAAAAGCAATGGTAATGCCTTCACTTGTGGCACTTCTCACACTTGTCTTATCCTGCATTAGTAGTTTTACAACTATTGCAGGCTAGTGTGGTATTGGCTAGAGTGCAGACCAAAACCAGGAAACCCAGATTCTTTGCTTATTCAGGCCTTTACTCTACTACTGCCTCAGGTACACCAAATTTTCTGAAGCATACCAATTGCTTGGTCTGGACAGAATGACACCCACTACTCTGTTTTATTTTCAAATCAGTGCTTCACATTGGTGGAGCCTGGATTGAAGTTAGAAAATGTCTCAGGACCTGCAACACTTCATATCAAGGTATCTCTACTTCTCAGTTCAAATTTCAGTTCCAGTATAGTTCTTGGGAATTTTCACAAAGTTATGCTTACAACATGACAGAAGGACACCTGATCAGAATTACTGGAGAATTTTGACTGGTTTTTGGTGAAAAGGCTGTTTTTCCTTCTCACTCACAGACTGGAGTGGCAGCTTTCCTCCCAGCCTGCCATAGCACCTGATCCCCTTCCCCTTATACAATCCTGTTTTTCCCATTAAAATCACCTACCTTAGTGTATAAAGGTAAAGCCTCTCAGTTGTTACTCAGAATGATTTTCTCATCTATGGTAGCATGTTACTAATGAAAAGTACTCTGCTGAGTCAGAATTGAAAAAATCTCAATAAAAAATATATATTCTTGGGTTTTCCTGCCCCTGCATCAAGTTGTTTATTGAAGTGTCTTAAGTTTCCCTTCCTCCTTCTGTTAGATCCTTCCCTTTCCCACTGACCATGCCTCATCCAGTCTCATGAAACAGTTTGAAAATGATTTTTACCACTGAGCCTATTATTATTATTATTATTAAGTTATAGCCAGAGTGTTAAATTGCTTTAGCACTATTACACTAATAAAGTGTTAGGATCATTTTGTTTAAGGGCGAATGTTCCTGTTTTGCTTGCATGATCTCTGTTGGATCTGTGTCCTGGATTACTTGTATCCATCTTTAGTGAGCCTGAGAAAGTAAAAATACACAGGCAAGTAACTGATTCTTAACTGGGTTAAAATAAAACCATCTGAGAAATAGAAATACAAAGCCTTCAACAGTCCTGGGAGTTCACTAACTATATCAGTATCAGCAAAATGTCATCTGGATATCAGAAATAAAATTGGTTGATACAGGACCAAAACCCAGCATAAATTAAGCTAAACCAATTACCCCCTGTCATTCTAATTGAACAACAATCCATCATAATGCACAATATCAAATATTATATTCTTTTGTCTTCACTAAAAGAGTTTCCCAATTCTTTTCTAGCACCATTTAACTCTTTCTCAATAGTGTCTCTGAAAAACCAAAACTCCACCTAGTTATATATTTATCTTTTTTCCCTTTGAATTTTCTATAGATATTTCTAAAAAAAAATATATATATCCCTCCCTCATGATAGTATCCCTTGTCATTATCTAGCCCTCTAGCCTGTGTATAAAGCAGCCTTAATATCCTTTTAAACAGTTTCTTAAATTTCATATATCCTCATTCAAAAAATCTTATTTTATATAAAATTCCTTTAGACTAAAATAATATTGAACATCAAGGAACAAGACAACATCAACTCCAGAAGAAATCCAATCCTTATTTCTTATTTCTTTCATATTTTAAATTTAACTTTTTTTTTTTTGCCAAACCCCTGCAAAAGCAAAAAATAATCAAATTCCATAGTGGCTTTACATTTCATGTTGTTGTTGTTGTTGGTTGTTGTTGTTGTTGTTGTTGTTGTGTGCCTTCAAGTTGTTTCTGACTTATGGCATCCCTAAAACTATTATGGGGTTTTCTGGAGCTCAGAGTATGTCATCCATTTGGTTTCTATGTTGGAGGTGGGGATTGAACCCTGGTCTCCAGTATCATAGTTCTCATGTAGCCCCCTGCAAAAGCCTTATTTTATTACAACTTCCTTTACACTAGAGCATCCTTGAACATCAACCCACAAAATAACATCTACAATACAACAAATCTACATACTATTTCTTTATCTATTCATACTTAACCTTTAGATTTTCACCAAACCGCTGCAATTGCATCATTCATGAAATTCCACAAAATCTGGGGAGGAAACATCCTTCCATAAAACACCTTCCTACTAATCTTGTGGTCTTTGTCCTCTTCTTCCCCCACTTCTAGCAGTCTAGCTGAAAACCAGATATCCTCAGTGTCTTTCCAGAACTCCTCTGCAATGATGGTGTTCTCTCTCGTGCCTTTATTGTGGATTTCAGCATTCTTCCTTCCAATTTCTTGCATGTCTTTCAGGAAAGACATCCAGCTTCTCTTCTCCTTTTCCATGCCTCCAATGTTAGTCCTCTCTCCATTATTTGCAATAACTCTAGTATTTGGCTGTACCGGAATCACTTCTTAAGCTCCAAAATCATCTTGGTCTGGCTACACATCACTATCCATAATTTTCTCTCCACATTACAAATCTCCTCTTTGTCTTCTTCTCTAATATCCATCATATCATCAAATAGTCTGAAGCTCTTAAAATCACTTTTCCTCAATTCAAGCTATTCTAAAATCTCCTGCCAAATCTCTGGATTGCATTCATTTTTTAGGGGCTGCATCCTTGCCATCTATTAAGCAAAGCTCAGCATATCTAGGGTTAATACTTTTGTCTCCCCAGAGATTACAGTATTGCCATGACAAAACTTGACTATTTGGTTTATCTTGTTATTTAGATTGCTTTCAATGGGATACCTCTCCCAGACAAAGCAAGTTCACTTTCCTGTAACAAACACATCTTTTTCCTTGGTTTGTTTTTGCTTAGGGAGCACCTATAAAAACAACCAGTCTTCCAGTTTTAAAAAGTATCTTTCCAATTTTTAATATTATTATACCCTTTGCCCACTTAAAATACCTTTTTTTAATTCACACTCTTGTTAAACTTTCTGCTTTCAAAATGTGATCTTAAAAGTCTTAAATATAGCCCTTAAAGTTACTTGTATTAAGTATAGAAAGCAGGAAAGTCACCGAAGTATTAATTTCACCACTGAATCGATGATCTCTTTCAAGAAGCTTTATGAATTCCAGATACTGTTTTAAAAAAGATAAGAAACTGAGGTGCAGGCTTAATGTCCTTTGTAGGCTTGCAAACAGCAGCATGAGCTTGATGCAATTTTCCTGTGGTTCCCCCGTTCCTCTTTTCCTTGTATTCAACTCCTATGATCTCTACAAACTTGGCAAGGTTCTCAGACCTTTGTGGACAATTCCTACACTCTCCGCCCTTCTCCTGGTAGAGAATTGCCAGCTGTAACTTACCTCTGAGCTGGTGATCATCACTATTGCAGCTTTCCTTTTCATGGATCTTCATGGAGGGATGTCAACCAACCACCTTCTCGCCTGGAAGTCTGAAAACCTGTGAATATTGAGGTACAATGCAAACAAAAAAGAATTGGAAGCTCTGAATGATTTCAGGCACTCTAGTTGAAGCGAAAGTGAGAAGCCAGGTGGGAATAACCAAGGGAGAAGGAAACAGAAGAGATGAGAAAATTTTTGCACTTAATTATCTAAATGCCTGGCACTGTGTGAACAATAATAAACACACTGAAGGATTGGGATTACAAGGGTTTTTGATGGGGATTTACTTCTGTGAAGATATGGGAAGGACATGAGTTTAACTAAAGGAATCTTTTGGCTCCAAATTCATAATTCCAGCTTTATGCAAACCCTCAGAACAGATAACTCACTGTTGGCTGAAAAGCAGAGGGCAAGAGGAAAAGTGCAAGTGGCCAAGAAAAGAAGAATTAGAATGTGGGGTTGAAGTAAACTTTCCCCCTCACTACTCAAGTGCCAAGCTTATTGTGAAAAACAATAAACACTCTAAAGGATTACAAAGGTATTCATTACAGATCACTCCAAATAATGATATATAAAATATTATCTATTACACAATAATATACAGTAAAAATCCGAATAAAACCAATAGAGGAAGAGAATAGAAAAGAGTCACAATGCACTCCTGAAAAAAGATGTAAAGGTCAATGGGTGTGGAAGGCAAGAAACACCAACCTTTCAGGCTTAAGAGGCCTGACATCTTGTAGAAGCTATGGCTGCTTGAGGTTGTAAGCAAACAAATTAGTCTCTGGCCCCCCCATTCAGACTACTTTTTTTCTTCCCATCCCTTCTTCAATTGTTAAATTGTTCCCCAGTCTCTGCAGCTTCTTTCCTGCTATTGTTCTGCTGGATTTTCAGAATCTTCTCTGCCTCTCTCGAATATTTCCAAAAACAGCCACAATGGAACAAGCAGATTAACTTGTCTTGCAACATAACAGATGAATTTCCTGTAGTCCTATTTCTTCTTTTCTTAAGGCTTTCCTGATTTATTGAATCTGTAAATGGAAAAGCCACTCACCTGGATTTTTAAAATGACTAACTTGTTAAAATATAGAATTAAGACCAAGATTAATCAGGAGATCTAATGAACTAAACCACATTACTGGAAAAATCTTATGATTTCACTAGTTAACAAATTGATTAATTAATTATTTCCAAGCTGTTACTCCTTCTATGAATGTTCTGGCTTACCTTTCACCTTGAGGTTCTACTGACCCAGTTACAGTGGGACTGCTGAATAAAGGCTACACTTGATGAAGGGTATATGTCATCATCATGGACTGGGGCTGTAACCCAAAATGTGAGTGATTCAGGGGTCCACCTGCGATGCCAGAACCTTCTCATAACAATGGGGAATTTATTAGCTCAGAATTAGGAGGCTTGTGAGAAGAGAGCAGTGAAGAAAGCAGCAATGTGGTTTAGATGAGCACCTGATGACAGTACTCATTCAGGAATCAGAGTGAGAGCACGATGACCAGCAAGCGAAGTACACTATTGAACTGCTCAAAATGGAGGCTTCTTATACCCAAAATCTACCCTGTGGATATGGGTGTGAATGGCTCTCCCAGCCAAGTGGACAATGGGCACTGAAATACAGACAATGGAGTCTGGAGGGAGTTAATGGTCTTAATGTTTAGGTGACAAGTAACGGCTGTTGTAAGATGTCATGCCCAGCTTCCAGAGCATGGATTCTGACCCACAGTCTGAAATAGAGGGCATGCCAGGGGCTGAGACAAGGGGCATGCCAGAGGCTAAAGAGGGGGCATGCCAGGACCTGCAGTACAGAGAGAAGTTACAGTGCCAGAAACAGAACAGGAGGTGGTGCCAGCTCCAACAGAGAGTCTTGCCTCTTCAGATATAGAAGAACACTTACCTATACCCAGCTTTGCAGAGTGCAGGCAGCAAAGAGAGATGCAGCATCACTCTCTCAGAATTTATAATCAGCAACAATCAATCAAGTCATAGCTGCACTAGACTTCAGAACTATTTAGCTGATGTCCTTCCCCTCCAGGAGTTGTCAGAGCTTATCTGACCTTTTACTTTGCTGGATGCCTTGACAAACGCTCGGATTGACCTTGGACATTCCCTTGCCATGGAACCCTGTCAGACTTTGTTTATATTGGACTTTATGACTCCGTGCTTACTGCCTGGAAGTAAGTAACAACTGGGAGTTATTCAGTTTATTTGTTTTATCAGCTGTGCCAGGACTGAGAGGGGACAATGCAAGGAAACATCGTAGTGTGAGGGAACAGGGTTGAAACAATCATTGTTTTGGTAGGAACTTCACTTGACCATTATATGCTCAGACATGTTTCAGCTTCAGTTTAAGCCTATTATCTCCAGAGTTGCTTGGTAATCTGCCTGATAATGACTTCAGCTATGCCTAGAGGGGATGTTGGCTGACCTGCCTTGCAATCACAGGTGTTCAGCCAGTAATTTTCCTCTGCTCAACTTGATCTTCGAGTTATCTCAGGTTCCATTTTATATCAATGCCAGTCAATGTATTTGCCAGTTACATATTTCACCCATTAAACCATATCACTCTTGGGGGGGGTGCACATGGCTGTAACAATGCAGTGATCCATCATGACACTCTAAATTTAGAAAATCTGCATCATTGTACTTGGGGAGCTGGAAAGTGCTGTATGAAGTTTGGGTTTTGCAGCAGTACTTGGAGATGTAGACAATGGTATTGTTTAATTGTACAAATGGGCATCCACAAACCCATTCCAAATCTGTGGCAATGGGAGATGGCAAGTATGTGAGTTTTTTCCTTGGAGTAATAATGACCTTTGCTAACTATTTCAGAAATTACATCTGGGGTTGTATTCTAAGATATTTAAATTGAACATTTAATATTTAAGTTCAGCACTTGACTGGAAGGTACGGACTTGAGATTTCAAGAACAACTGAAAGATTCCTTTGCATAACTCCTTTCCAAAGCTCTTTCAGACGCAATTCTGGAGTTTGTAGTTTTACAAGGTGTCACAGCCTTCTCTGAAAAAGTGTGCTAGTGCATCATCAAACCACAAACCCCAAGATTCCAGAAGGAGCTATGCAAAGAAATCCAGTTTTGGCCTGGATTATCTCTGTACTGTAGTATGTGGCCTTGTTTACACAGGTAGGAAAATATAGCATTAATCCACATTTTCCTGCCTGTGGAGAAAGGGCCTTCATGTCATTTTCAATCTAGGGAGATCCTGAGGCAAAACTATAGCAATTGTCCTGGCCAGATTTCTTCAGAGAGAGGTTTGCCTTTGCCTAGGCTTTTGCTGAGAGAGTGTCTCTTGCCCAAGATTATCCTTCTTTCCTTTCCTTATTATGCTTTTAAAAAAAGGATTCAAGATTCATGACATTTGTAGATTCTCAGAACCGTCCAGGGATTCAGATCCGGATTCAGAAAATTCTGGATTCATCCCATCTCTAGTGAGAATATACTTGAAAACAACACACACTTTCTAGATTAGAAACAATTAAATCCAGAACTAATATGAATATGTGCTCTCTTGGTGTAGTATTCTCAGGAAATGAATGTGAATGTGAACTAGAAAATAATTCATTTTTTAAAAAAAGCAGGACAATTTAACATCTTGAAATATAATCCCCCACTCCCGGAGCTTTGACTCCAGGTATGCAAACTGACAGCTCACCAAACTGTATGCTAATGCTGGTGTTAGAGATTGCCATAGCCCAGATAATCCTTCTCCTATTTTTATTCTTTGGCTGGGTCTGTAAAAAATAGGGCTGGTGTTGTTGAGCAAGTTGGGGAAGGTTAGATTAGTGCATTTGATTCTGTGTGTGAAATAAGGATGGAATGCATAGATTTTCTTATCCTCAGAAAATCAGCATCCTTATAAGCAGCAAGCTCATTTTAAGTGTGCAACTAACAGTATATCTAAATGACTCTGTGTAGTGGGGCAGGCATTCTGTTGATATGTTAGCTTGCATTTTTTTTAGTTCCTTACCTTTGGAGCTAAAACATTTATATATGTCTTCAAGAAATAACATTTTTGAAGGTAGACCATCCATGAAATTTCATGCTTTGTCAAGTCACAGACCTTTTGAAATACATTTGGTATTTCACGTTTGCAGGTTTGACATTCACAGATTTGATTATCTGTGAATTTCTCCAATTCTTCTTCCCTCTTGACAGCTTTCATCAGGCAGCACAGTCCTTTAAAAATCAGCCTCTGGTCCTCCTCTATCCCACCCAGCAGCTGTCTGGCCAGTGAAGGACAGCTCGCAGCCTGATTACTCAGCACTACAAACCTTTTCTTGATGGTTTCCAACACCCGAGGAAGGCAATGTGCAAGAGAGAGGCTATATAGGGCCAACGTGCTGACCCAACCCACCTTTCCTCTCCTTTTCCTGACCTGGTTTGGACCCTTGATGTCTATTCTTCCCACTGTCTCGGCCTGCTTCCCACAGACACACCCACACATTTTGATATTTGAGATTCCTCTACTTTTGTGGGGGTCCTGTGCCCATAACTCTAGAGACTGTGGAGGGCTGACTGTAGCTACAAAACTCTAAGGAAATGTGTGTTTAATGTGATATAGTATTCACTGTTTGATTAACATTAGGAGGAGGAGTACTATATTTCAAGCGAGGCGAGGCGAGGTGAGGCAAAGCAAACTTTATTTTATGATCCATAGACCCAGCATAATGAACCATCCAACTTGTACAACATTAAATATAAGAAAAGTATACCTACTGAAAATAGGATATCGGTGCATAAAATTAAATTAAAATTATAAACAATATGGATTATTAGATAAAATCTAAGTAAATGTTCATTAATTCCATCTTGTTAACACAAAACAATTGAGTTGATCTTATAGTACATTACCAGTATCCTGACATAATTTTGATACTTCTCTCTCTCTCTCATCTTAATAGCCGATTACAGGAATTTTACAACTGACAGGATTATGTTTGGACATATGTCCCCCAACAGGATTTTTACACAAAACTTTTCCAAATGGCCTGGCATACAGCTCAATAAGGGGGAGATCAAATGATTGTGACTCTGACTATAAAAAATAACAAAATAGCAAAATATGTGACATTGTTTCAACATCTTGTGACACACAGGGCAAAGTTTTGAGGAAGTGGGCAACCCAGCATGTCTACCAAAAAGTAATTCTGAGGGAAAGGCATTGCATCTGGGCTTAGTAAATAATTTGTGATAGTTTGGCACAGTAAAGTTATTTAAATAGGTAGCCTGACAGAAGGATCCCACAAACTGGATATTTAAAGCACTGGGTGAGCAGGATGAAATGGAATTAACCCAAAGATTACAGAAAGTGATATCCCAAAATCTTAGTTTAATAGATTTTAGAATTGTCTCATGACCCAAATTAAGGAGCAAGGATGGAAGAGGCCAGCAGTGACTGTTTTTGGGGCTATGTACTTGGACCACCAGCTGACATAGTTATCCAATGCAAGGTGACCCACTAGATCTTTGCCACACTTAAAGACAACTACTTTAAACCATTCTTTGAACAGTAACGTCCAAGCTCTTGTAGAGAGAGGGTTTTCTTTTCTTTCCGATAGTAGAACTGAGTTGGGGTCACATCTAGAAGGACTTCCCTGAGAAATTTTGCTTGAAAATTACCAAGTTCAGAGTTAATAGCTTCAGTCCAAATGGCTGCTGCATAGAGCAATTTGGATGTAATCTTCAAGAAAAAGGAATAAATTGAAGAAGGATTTTTTTTTTTTGTATGGAAAAACCTTAGAATAGCTGTTTTATAGCCTAAAGAACCACACATCACTAATGATCTATGTGGGCTCCAAGAAACTTTGTAATGGAATACAAGCTTGAGATATTTGAAGCTTTTAACTTGTTCAAAAGGGCAATCATATATACTCCAACTGCACTGATAATATTTGTGTTCAAAGACCAAATTTTGAGATTTTACAGCATTGATTGTAAGTTCATTCCTGGAGCAATAATTTGACTATTTCCCTAACAGGTGTTTAAGTCCTGGTCTAGACCTAGAAGGTATCACTGTGTCATCTACATGAAGTAAGACTTCAGCTTTCCTGTTGCCTAGTCTGGACAGATGACCATTTTCATCCATCAGTTCTGCCTCAAGTGTCAAGGTCAGAGACCTGGGCGGTGAGCCAGCCCAGAGAAGGGAGTGTGAGAGCCAGCAAAGTCCAGCTGGGAGAAGACAAGCAAGCACTTACACAAGGGAGTTCATTTACCAGAGCGTCAAGCAAAAGCCATAGTCAGAGTTCCAAAAGCCAAGGGTCAAGAGATCAATTCAAGATAGCAGGAACCGGGTGCTGGGAGCAAGGAGCAGGCAAGAGGAGGGCTTGAAAGAAGTTTGCCACAAGCAAAGGAAAGCTTCCAGGCAGGCAGTTATATAGCCCAAGACACAGGTGTGGCTAGTCACTGCTTCTTGAACTTAATCAAGGAAGCCTCCCTTTGCTCAGCTCTCTTGAATCTCCGCCTTGTTTGTGGGCTGATTGGCACAGCCAATCATCTTCAGAATTGGATCCCTGTTGCCCTAAAGGAGCAGGCAGAGGAAAGTCCAAGCCTGCTTGGTCCATGGCAGCAGGGGAAGCTCTTGAGCTGCAGGACTCAACTCCAGCCAGAGCCACAGGGACCAACAGCTGCTGCTCATCATCTCCACCCTGGGCAACAGGGAACAACAGTTGCTGCTCGTCATCAGCAGCTCTGACAGGGGCTTCAGTTATCACATCAAGGTCATTCAGACATAGATTGAATAAAATAGGCACGAGGATATACCCCTCTCTCACCCCGTTCAATATGGATATGGGTTCAGAAAAATGTCCTCGAGGACCGTATCTAACACATAATTGGTTCTTATTATAAAGTACCCTAATTAGAGCAAGGACTCTGGTGTCCATCAATATAAACTCCAATTTATCCCATAACTTATGCCTAGGGACAGAATCAAATGTAACCTTTAGATCCATGAATGCTACAAACAGCTTGCTGTATGTAGGTCTTGAGTAGCTTTCTGCAAGATGGGCTAATACTAAACAGTGATTATTTGTAGAATGATTTTCTCTAAAGGCTGCTTGATTCTTAGAAAGAATATTATTCTGCTGTTTGGAAGAGAGAACTAGAGAGTAAAGTTTATCCACTATGGACAGCAAACTTATGAGTCTGTAGTTCCCAGGATTTTTACTTGGCCTTTTTTTATAGATGGGAACTACAATTGCTTGATTCCAGTCATTTGGGATCTCATAAAAAGAGGATGTCATAAGTGAAACTATCACAGGGTTCTCTGGGTATGTGATGTGCCCAGGGCCACCCAGTGGGTTTTCATGTTGGAGCTGGGAACTGAACTTGGTCTTCAGAGTTGTAGTCCAGTGCTCAAACCATTACACCACGCTTGATCTCTGTGTCATGCCCTGCCTTGAAGACCCTGGCAGTGAGGAGGAGGATTCTGAATCCAAGGCAGAAGTTTCCCCAGAGGGTGGGAGTTTTCCCAGAAGTTTGCTCAGAAGAAGATAACAAACAACAGCAGGGGCCTGAGCAAGGGGAACAGATATCAGAGGATGAGGTAACACAGACTCTTACCGTGCAAGAGAGATGATGTCAGAAAAGGGGGCTGTGCCGCTCAGCGTGTTTAAGTAACAAACGAGCCCTAACAAAGGAACACCTGTGGCAACAGCATCAGTAAGAGAATAGATTACTGATCTTTCCAGTCGTTGAAGTCCTGCGCTGTATTCTTTTGCATCCAGACTACCTTGAACCTCTGACTGTTTCATGGCGACATGGATTTGCCCTTTGGATTTGTTTATTCTGGAACTTGAACTCTCTTTGGACATCCCCCCGCTCTTGCCTTGTGAGTAAGCCCTGCTCTGCCACTTGCTGATTAATTACTTGCTCTGCCCTGGACATTACACTCTGTGGACCTACTATAGACTCCAAGTCAGACTGAGGACTTGGATGAACGAACATATGACCAAACATTCAGAAAGGTAAAAAGTAATAGTAATGGGAGATTCCAGCTATCCCGATATTTATTAGAAGTCAAGCTTTGCCAAGAGTACCAGGTCAAACAAATTCTTCATTCTCCTTGCAGAATTTCATTGTCCAGAAGACTGAAGAGGCAACAAGGGGATCAGCTGTTTTAGATCTGATTCTGACTAACAGTGACGACCTGGTTAATGGAGTGGAAGTGACTATATTCTCCTAGAGTTTATTACATAGCACAAAGGGGAAGCCAAACATAGTCTGTCAAAGATTTATGCTGAGTCAGGCATGGTTTCCTTTAAGTGGATGGCAGAAAATGACGTGATGTGGCCAGAGGTGCAGGTGCAAGGTTAATATGTCTGTCTGTTATGACTACAGCTTATGTACTGGGGAAAGCCACATGCCAGAAAGATGATTGGGTCACCCCATATGTTCAGGGAGACGGTTAGCTCTTAAAAAGGCTAGGATCTGCTGGCACAATTCCCCAGTCCACCAGTTTGTTATTTTCCTGGCTGGTCATATTGCGTTGCTGTCTGTGTATGCTACATAGAGGGAGATTCTGTCCGTTTTATCTCCAATGTTATTCTTTGCTCCTAATGTTTTGCTTTCCTAATTGTCTTTTGGAATGCTTGCTGAAAAGCCTTATCTTAGTGTGCAGTAATAAATCTGTCCTAAGCTTAAAGAACGAGTCTCCAGCTTTTTTGTCTGCTTGACTGGAAACTCCGGCCATGGCGGAGGCTGGCTTCACTGTCTGCACTCTGTGTGTGCTCAGAGGAGTCAGTCGCAGCCAAATCCTGACAGGTTATGGGCCCATCCTCACGCTCCTGCTGAGCCAAGGGTCAAGTGAACCAAGTGAAGCATCATTTCCAGTCTGCAGCTGCCTGCTGAGAGCCTGCTCGAGGACAGTCTTCAGTAAGTGAGAGTCCTGGCATAGAAGGGGCCTGGAAGGTGAGAGAAGCTGCAGGGATGGCGTTCACGGGTACTGTGAGTCTGCCCCTGAACAGATGAAACAAGAGGAATTACCTCACCTGGGCAGTGAAGATGGAGATGTATCTGCGTAGAGTTTGTGAAAGGATGTTGCTGATCCCCTTCAGTGTAGCAGATGCCAGAATTGTGGAGAAACCCATCAGTAATATTTTTCTGGCTTTAGAAGACAGCCAGGTAAACCATGTCAGGCATCTCACCACAGCATGGGTGTGTTGGGATACTTTGTGGGCCATTTACATCCACCCTACAGCTGGCAGTAAGCTGTCCTTGATAAAGAAGCTGTATAGGGCACAGCTGCAACCTGATGAGTGTATGTATGACCATCTCCAGCACCTAACCTCCATGTTTGTTGCTCTGCAAGAGAGAGGAAAGGAGATATCCTTGCCTGACAGAGTCTACTGCATACTCAGTTCCTTAGATGCAAGTTGGGACATTTTCATTGCCACCATTGAAGAAATGAGAGAGCAGGACCTCACTGTCCAGTACATTTCTGGACGTCTGTACCAGGAAGAGGAAAGGCGTGCTGAGAGGACCCAATAAGGGCTTGTCAGCAGCAGCAGCAGCAATGGTAGCAAGAAGAATGCCAAGGACACTGAGTCTCAACAGGCAGAGGCTACAGAGAGGGTGAATGCTGTCAAAAGATGTTTCAGGTGTGGGTCCATGAAACATCTAAGGAAGGACTGTCTGGACAACAGAGGCAGTAAGCCAAAGTCTCAGAGCAAGGGCTCCAAGGACAAATGGAGTCACCAGCTGTTTTCAGCCATGGTTAAGGACTGTGAACCCCAAGAGGCTCTCTGGTTGCTAGACAGTGGGTGTTCCCAACATCTGGCCAATAGCAAGGGCATGTTTAAGTCACTGGGCAAAGCAACCATTGACTTTGTTTCCCTTGCTGATGGGTCTAAATGCAGGGTGGAAGGTATGGGAGAAGCCTTTGTTCCTGCTCTGGGGAAATACCTAGAGAATGTTCTTTATGTGCCCTCGTTAGAGTTTTGCCTGCTGTCAGTGTCTGGGTTGGCACTGAGTGGACATGACATTCTCTTTTCTGGAAATGTGGGTAAGGTCATCAGAAATGGGGCTGTGTGTATTGTGAGTAAGCTCAGAGACAGCTGTATAAGTTCATGTCAAAACAAAATACCCACATGGTGTATGGCAATAAGCCCCAGCATGACAATTGCATTCACC